>DWNE01007359.1:0-12309 GCA_018249875.1 Cecropterus toxeus | reverse complement strand
AAGACCCATGATATACAAGATCACAAGCGATTACGTCAGCCCGGAATTGGGCGGGGGGAGGGGGGGGGGCAAGCCGGGGCCTGTGCCCAGGGCGGCAAGTTCATAGGGCGGCAAATTCTTCAGGGCTTGCAAACGAATGCGCAACTCATCATTGATTTAACTTTGACCATTGGGAAGCCTATTCAGTAGGAAGTGGAATTCTTGATGCGTATACGTTTTAAATGTCCACCAATTATTGGACATCCGATGGCTGAAGATGGTAAAAGTAAATTGAAGTGGACAGGGGCAGCATTTATAGTTTTTGCCCCGCCTTAAAATAATTGAAGATCCGGGGCTGGATTACGTTAACTATTTAGTCGAGAAGTTACGTACTTTCGTATAAAAGCGGTCCTATGATAAAAAATCGATCTATACAAACATATAAATAAAATTGAAGTGTCTGTTTGCAATATCAAAATAACATTTTTTTACCAAATGCATATAAATATATATATGATACTGATAACCCAATTTGAATTTTTTTTGTCTGTCTGTCTGTTTGTCTGGCTAATCTTTGAAACGGCTGGACCAATTTTGATGGAACTTTCACTGTTGGATAGCTGATATCACAAGGCGTAACTTAGGCTACTTTGATTTTAGAAAAATAGTTAAAGAGTTCTTCGTAAAAACATTAAAACCCTCAACATTGCCCTTATCCGGTATATAAATAGAGACAATTGAACTATCCTTACAGAGAAACAAAAAAACAGTGTCAATAAAGCAACTTCATAATTAATTCAAAATATATGTAGATATAATAAGTCAAAATGTACGTGATGATATTAAAAACAGTTTTAATCCATAGAAATCAACCTATATTGCCGTAAAATAGCATCTATTTGTTTCCGATTTAGATGAATCACGTAATATTATGTCTTAATGCTAAGTTTTATGGTATTACTCGGTTATTTTGAATGCGAGGCGAGCCACAACTGCGCACGCGCAATCAAGTTCAGTGCTAAGCGAGCCTGCGACCCGCGCGCAGGTCGGCCATTTAAATTCAAATTTAAAAATTACGCGTTAAATTAAGTGCTGTGTTCGTGGCTTTTTTCGTTTTTGTCAATGAAGTTTTGTTATTTGTGAAGTTTGTTTACTAAAATTCATTACAAAATAAGCGGTGAGTGGTTTTTATTACTTTAATTATTGTTCTTAATCTTAGATTTTTCTGGAGTAATTAAAATTCAATTTGAGAATATTATAGGAAATTATCCAATGTGATTCACGAACTCATTATAGAGCGATCTTGTAATTAATGCCAAAACGGAGGCCGAATGGACCTTCGGGTGGCCATCGTAACTTTATCTTAATGAATATTAACACGTACAATTTCGGAGACCAAACATCTGAGGTCTGTAATAAAAGAAAGGTCGCCAACATTTTTTCATAAATTACATTTTATTAAAAACGATTCAACTGTGAGGTAGGTCCTGCATTGAAGAAATATAATGTTGGTACTGAAAATGTTACGAAACTTCTTATTTTCGAATTTATTTAGGCTTCTAAGACCTAACATAACATTAAAGCTTCCTAAAAACTTAGTACATACCCGATATTCAAAGTTAAATGGTTATTGCTATATAATAACTTTATATTTAAACTACACGTGCGAGGATTAGAATAACAGGCAGTACGATAAATACCGAATATTCTGTAGGCTCTACTGCCGAATAACCGAAAATTTGCCAAACTATTCGGCAAGTGTGTGGCGCGAAAACTTGTTTTGACGCGGTTATTACCTGTTTACTGTCTCGTTTTTGAATTGCATAAGTAGTTAGGCCTAGTGGCCTTAACAGCTTCATCGAGTTTTAGCAGTGAGTCTAAAGCTCAGCCGCGATAGATGACAGGGCTGGAAGGAAGGGATGATTTTTATCATCCTTGCTGGTGTCTAAGACGTA
The DNA here is from genome assembly GCA_018249875.1 of Cecropterus toxeus. Classification (NCBI taxonomy): domain Eukaryota; kingdom Metazoa; phylum Arthropoda; class Insecta; order Lepidoptera; family Hesperiidae; genus Cecropterus; species Cecropterus toxeus. Next base: position 10,375 of record DWNE01007359.1, on the reverse strand, counting down.
GGTTTTCGTTAAATTGCTTTTGTCGTTACCATGATATCTAAAGATGTGCCGACTCGTAAAGATACGAGTTCAATCAATTGGAGTGATATTTAGCAATTCGATTGAACTCCAGTTACGGGACTCGTATCTATAAGAAAATCGAAAATTGCTGTAAATGATTGTTTAAAAATTACTTTTGGGACGCAAATATACCACAAATTATCACGATACGCCACGAATATTCAAACGTGCTTGTTGATGTTGATTAAATATATTATATAGGTAAATTATTATTTTCTTTCAAATATCTATCGAAAATAATAACAATACGTGTTCGGTATTCGGCCGAATATAGCCGAAAGGTCATAGATATTTTGCAGAATACCATAAAAGTGATCGAATAGGCCGAATTTAGAATATTTGACTAATATTCAAATATATTACGAGCATAATTACATATCAGGTTCTATTTAGTAGTAATGTAGATTATCGGCAGATTTTCCTAATACCGGTATTATTTAGATTTCAAAATTGGCTATTTTTCGATAGTCTTAAATCCTCAAAATAAACATTTGAAGAAATTTGAGAAATAAAATTATACTTTAACGAAAATCAACGATCATATGAAGTTTGCAATTTAAATATTTGAAATAAAGTGTGATTAATAAGCTATTATCAGTATTAATATGATAAAAACATAACATGTACACAAATCAAATAAGTTGCTCCATATCGCCAAATGTTAAATATTTGTTAAAAATTAATGAAGATTCATTTAGTACAAGTATATGACTGTTGTTGATATTCTACTGATATTCTTTGACTAAAATACCGAATTCAATATCATGGCCCACCTTTATATGAGGCGACCATCTCTGTGCTTGGGAGTAGCAACGCATCTGTGATAGACTTCATATAGAGCCCTTGTTTTATATTAAGTTGCTCACAAATGTCCATGGGCGACAGTACTTGCTCGTTTGCTACTTCATGTTTATATAAAAAAAATGTATGTTATTTTGTACGAAATCGCAGATTTGGTTATATTTAAAACCTTATTCTACTAAAAAGTAATTATTAAAAAATATGCGAATGAATACAACTTATTATTTGTGTATAAAATCATGACGGCGTAAATTGTATGGAATTTCCAAATCGAGCAAGTAATTTAAATATGCCACTGGATTTAACGTCATCGCTCCAAAAGTCAATGGTAATGAACGATCGCCCAAAGTTGTCTGTGTATTCTTTATCTATATTTATACCATTATTATCTTTTTATCTATACTTATAAATAGACTTGTCCTATCTGATTCTTCACACTCTTCCATCTACTTTTTGGACATAGCCTTCCTAAATGGCAACACTTAAACCGGTCCTGTAGCTTCTGAATCCAATGGTTTCCCGTTGTCTTCGGTATATCAGTCCACCTGGTTGTGAGGCGACCTGACACATCATCGCATAACTTTACTACTGAAACATAGAATTTAGACAGTGAATTCCTTTTTGATCTGTAGTCATGATCTAGACTCTTATCCCACTAAAGACGGATTTGTACATATTTTTTTACTCCTAAGAGGTACAAGAGTTGATCGTCTATTTTGAAATCTGCTAATTTTGAATCAATTACCATGAATATTATTTTTGCCTTTCAGTTCTGGTTACAAATTATACGCCCTCTATTTCAGCCTTTTTGGGAAAATGAGCGCCTAAGAGAATTATCCTTAATGACCTATCAGCGCATATATTATGTGATCGTCTACCTATAAATTATATACTCTTATTATCATATATAAGTATATATAAGTAAATTTATGCTCACGGGAATATTCAAAATAATTCATTTTGCAAGCTATTATACTTGAACGTTTGAAACGAAAAAAGTTGTTTAAATCAAATTATAAATAGTTCGTTTCTAACGGTAATTTTGAAAAAGTTACATCTAATTAACGGGATTTTCGGTAAACACGTTAATTAACTATATGGTTAGATAAAATACATAATATGTTTATGTTTATCCAAATAGGAAATTTTCTTAGCGACCGTCTTAGTGTTCGGAAGCAGCGACGCATCTGTGATCGACTTCAGTTGGGATTGTTCTATATGAAGTTGGTTAAAATTGTTAAAAATATTAGCTACATTGGTCATCTTTGTTGTAGCTTTGAATTATTAAAGAAAAATATATGTAGTTTCACGTACTTTCCATATTTTAGCAGCAGCTCTATAATATAATTACTTGCAACGCCATGTAGTGCCTATTATTTCTGGTTTCTGCATAAAAATGTCAACTATATGAACAGAAAGTATTTGGGGGGTAACTTTATAATAAAAAAAAAACAATAAAAAATCGATTTAAATGCATCGATGATTTTTTTGTATAAACATCGATTTTTGTAAAATCGATTGTTTGATTAAAATATAAAATCCATTAATATAAAAATCGATTTTGTCCCAGACAAGTCAAATCCCTACCGCTCCGCCACGCGGGTCGTCAAAATTTATCCCAAAATTTTAATTTTTAAGAAGATTTTTGTATTTTTTTTATTACAAGAGTAGTAAACGAGTCCAGTCCGCCTTGGTGGGTGACAGCTGCCGCCCATGATTAAATCCAGGTAGACTTTTTCTACCTGAGGTCGGCCAGATATCTTGCTGAATCTCTGAGGTCCAATTTCGATGTAAAAGTGTTGATTAATAAACCGGTCAAATGCGAGTCGGATTCGCGTACTAAAGGCACGTACCGTGCTAAAGGTTTCGTTTCATTATCTAGAAAAGCACCAAAATTCATTATTTTTGTATGGGAGCCATCTTAAATATATATTTTATGCTGTTTATAGAATTAATTAGTTGTTTTAGTTGCAGCAAAAATACATCATTTGTGAAAATTACAACTGTCTAAACGCTTTTTACTTTTTTCTGTGTAGTGGGTGCCATAGACACACAAAGACGAATACACAAACACCCAGACCTAGAACAGAAATCTAAACTCCTCATTCACATTTCTGTCTGGCCGGAACTCGAACCCGAGCCCCCTGGGCGTCAGACCAGTATGGTGACCGGTCACGCGGGTCGTCATTTCATAGTATGAGCACAATTAGTGTTCAATACTAGACGGTTTATTTGCTCACCAGATGGATGTTTGCTTATTCAAATACATAGACATAGGTACATAGACGTAGGTACATCGACATATTTACATATAGTGCAGAACTTTACACTTGGGTATTGTTGGACGACTTAATCAACTTTGTTTGATTAGCCTGTTAGTTCAGTTTGAATTGAGTGGGAATTAGTAGCTATTGCTTTTAAATAGTTCGGGGTAAGACACATATAAGTGTCTTTGTGTGAATAAATAGTGTTGGGCTGTAAAGTATGGAAGTGGCGAATGATCATGCGGCTCTGATACATCTGTGATAAACTCTGGGTAAGATCAGTCTCAGCTAAAGTTAGTCACGTATGTGTAATAAAAAAAATAGATGCGTTGCTACCGAGGACTGAGGTGGTACGCGCATATAAGTGAGCCGGCAACCACACACCAATGAAACGCAAGCTTTACGCTAGAAATAGGTGTGGCGGTGGTACCTCCCCGGTCGAACTACACTATTTCTACCACCTGGTAAAGCGAGGTCCAAATTAAAAATCCATTATTCATCTTACTAGTACTATAAATCTTAAAGTTTGTGAGCATGTTTGTGTGTTTGTTTACTCTTTCACGCAAAACTTCTAATTGGATTTGGTTTAGCACCAGTGTAGTTCGACCGGGGAGGTACAACCGCCACACCAATTTCTAGCGTGAAGCAGTTCTTGCGTGGTGGAAGGGTGTGGTTTGCCGGTACACCTATATACGATGCGACCATCTTAGTCCTCGGGAGGAGCAACGCATCTGTGATCGATATACGAGGCGACCATCTTAGTCCTCGGAAACAGCAACGCGTCTGTGATCGACTTCAGATAGAATTCCTGTTCTGTACGAAGTTACATACAGATGTCCATGGGTGGCAGTAACTACTTACCATCAGATGAGCTGCGAACTCGTTTGTTACTTCATTCTTATATAAAAAAATACCCACGCAGGTAGAACCGCGGGAAAATACTCGTATGTAATAAAATGCCTCTATTTTGTATAGGCGTACGGACGTAAATTGTTAGTTACGATATTTGCTCTGAAGCAATCCCGGAAGGGATACGATGCCAACTGAGAAGATCTGGCAAGCAACTCAGCGAATTCTTCTTTTTTGCGATCAGTTCATCTAATATATATTTTAGTTGTTATATTATCTTTTTTATATCATCTTGTTTTTAACATGGACAAAAAAGCTAGTCTCCAGATTTTTCTTAAATTTTATTTATTTATTTTATTTATTTATTTGAACACCAACATTAATGTACACCAACTACAGCATAGGCAGAAGATAGCATTTGGAAAAAGACAAGTGTCATTATAATTATAGGTGTAGACTGCATGCACAGAAATTGAGTGTAAACTAATGAAAAAGATTTAAATAACAAGTCATTACATATTATATCAGCTAATTCAAAAAAAAAATACAATGTCAATTATAAAACGATGATTAATCAATTTGACTAAACAAAATGCTTGCTTGGAAACATCCGCTGCTGGTTTGACATTTAATTTTTTATCAATGAACACCATACCATACATAGGTATGCGTATTTTGCATGTTACAAAAAAATATATATTTTTACATTTCTTTCAATTTACATTTTTATACAATCGAATGCGTTGGTCGCCTCCTATATGAGCGAGCCGGTAACCATACCCTTCCACCGAAACGCAAGAATTGCCTCACGTTAGAAATACTTGTCGACTGTCGAAACTAATTAGAGACGAAATAAATCCATAGATTAGCGTGTATAAACAAACTAACACGTGTCTTATTTATATGAAGATGTCTACCTTAATAAGTATTTAACTTGCTATGTCGGAAAAATAAAACTTATCGCTTAGCGGAAGATTTTAACGAAAAACTATACAATGTTTTTTTCCGCGAATATTTGAAGTTTTCACAAGTGATAAATATAATTAAACGGTTTTTGGTTTTGTCTATGCCAAATCTCACGCTTTTAGTATATTAAATAATACTCAATTAAATTTAAATTAACTAATTGGTTAATTAACGGAGGTTTTGTGGCAAAGAAGCGAAATTTGTGTTTAGTCCATTGAAATGTTATGAGCTTTGCATTTTTTAGGGGACGCAATTTTATTTTTGGGCCATGTGCGGGATCAATAGAAGCTTAACCTTAAGTTTGTGCGGTCGCCACCCTTGTCCACCCGGCTCCATCTTGGAAAAAGGGGTGAAAACACTTTCGCGAAATCTCGGAAACTATGCGTTTTACAAAAAGTTTGTGAAGTCATAATTTGTAGCAAATTGTTATGCCTACAAATTCTCCCATACACAAGAACACGTTTGTTGTATGGGAGCCCATTTTAATATTTATTTTATTTTGGTTTTGGTTGTTTGTTGTTATAGCGACGATAGAAATACATCGTCTATGAAATTTTTTACTGTCTACCTATCACGGTTCTTGAGAAACAGCCTGGCGACAGACAGACGGACAGCAGAGTCTTAGTGATAGGGTTCCGGTTTTACCCTTTGGATACAGAACTCTAAAAAGTAAACGGTGGCTTCTCATAGTAAAATTACGAAGCGGAAACTAGTTGGCATTCAAAGTCTATTTTATACTTTTTGTACATCAAGTCTGAACAAAAAGAGCAATAAAAACATGTGGTTAAGTAGTTAGTATAAATACCTGAAATCCCAGTTCATGATCTTCGAACATTCCCTCACGGTAATGGCATCGTTAGGCAATCTTCGAAGCCTCGTTTTGTTGAATGGCGCAGTTTACGTAAATGATACCTGAGTTATGTCTGACGTACTCGGTTGTGATAATTTGACTAATATTTAGTTCTAATGAATTAAAGTGGAAATAATTCTTGCGTTTCGGTGAAAGAGCGTGGTTGCTGGCGTACCTTACACCGTACTGTTCACTAAAACGCATGTAAGGCGCGTTGACCATAATATGTAAAATCTCCTTGGTTAGGCCTATGTCCATTGGAACTAAATGGGTCGATGGATCAATGATTTTATATGGAATTTAATGAGAGCGAGACTCGGGTGTATAACACTCGGGTGAGTGATACTCGGGCGTCTGACATGACAAACCGTGTCAATCGGTTGTGTGGCAAATATACGTGTGGAAATAGGCATTACACAATGAATAAGTAGCAATTTAAAATGTTGCCTTACACACAAAACGAATTTATCTATTTTTATGCACAATTATAATTCGGTGTCATCAAAATAGCAATAGAAGACCTAAAACAAATCACTTGGTGCTTGATAAATACCTCATTTGCCAGTTCATGATCTTTGAACATTCTGTTACAGTAATGGCATCATTTGGCAATCTTCGAAGGCTGTCGTTTTGAATGGTGCAGTTTACGTAAATGATAAATTACGTACTCTGTTAGTTGTTTCGCGTACTCGGCTGTGATAATTTGAAATCTAGACGAAGCTAAAATCTAAATGTAAAAAATCTTTATTCGTTTTCAGTTTTACTCAATCTAGTTAATTGAAATGACTTGTATTATTCGAGCATGTGACTTTCAGCATGATAAAATTGGATAAGTGGCACATGAAGTCATGCACTCAGGCGTCCAACGCTCGGGCGTTAGACACTCGGGCGTACGTCACTCGCATGTGTGACACTCGGGCATGCGAAACTCGGGCGTTCGTCACTCGTGTGTGTGACACTCGGGCGTGCGACACTCGGGTGTGTTACATACCGGCGACTGTCTGGCTTATGATAAACGGTCGTGGGATATGAGACGGGCGACATTTAATTTGTAACGCTCGTGTATGTCTGTATGTGTAAAACTGCAGCACAATAGATTAGACATTTGAGTGAATTCGTCTTACTATTTTTATTTAACGAACTCTGAAGATCTACGAAAATAAATTAAAAGATGTCTTTCCATGAAATAATCTGTAACCTTGTAATAATGTAATTATTTTTAACTATTTATTGTGTTGCATTCACAGGATTATAATTATCTTTAATTGAAGTAATAATCAACAATACTATATTTTTTTAATCAAATTATAGCTAAAAGACTTCCGTATCAGTGCTAATTTTCTTTCATTTAAATCATTAAATAATACAAAAGGATAGCGATAAAGACTTGTTCCAATTCAATTAACTAAATGCCAAATCCCAAAACGACTTTATGTTTACGTCATTTTTCTTTTAATCAATAAAACTGGAAAATATGCTCTTTTTAACGAAGTTGCAATCCAAAATGAAGGCCGTATGACGGTAAATGGTCGTAGACGCTCCTGGACACCTTTATTTTGGCCTTATGCGATTGCCTTATTACAGGTCGACCACAGATACATTTCTATCCCAGAGTTTTTTTGCACGCGTCTTGAAAGTCTCCCTTATTCCACCCTTGACACAAGAAGGTTCACCCTTCACTAGAGGGTAGTTCGACCTAGGAAGTACCACCGCCTCACCTATTTCTAACGTGAAGCAGCTCTTGCGTTTCAGTGGAAGGGTGTGGTTGACGGGTCACTTATGAGGTGACCATCTCGGTAGTTGTAAGTGTAATGCATCTGTGATCAACTTCAGATGGAACCCCTGTTCTATATGAGTTGCGTCCATGGGTGTTTTATTATAATTTTTAGAATTATATGCTTAGTCTGATGTCGCATATATAACTCATTAAAATTCTATATATTAAGGTAACATTTAGTTATTATATCATTAAACTTCCTTACCCATAAAATGTTACATTTTTTAACCGACTTCTCAAAGGAAAGAGGTTATTTGTAATTCGGGTTAAAATCGTGGTGTACATACTGTAGATATAAGAATGACTTTTTTGTCTGTATCTACAATGCAAACAAACTCCTGTCTAAATATAGATGTAAGTAAACAAATGGAACAGTCGTCCGTCGTGAAGTAAAAACTGGATTTCGTTATTTTAGGTTTTTTGTAATATGCGTTGGTCAGCGGTCTTAGTTGTGTTGAAAAATAAAAATGGATCAGCCGTGCGAGGTGAGTGACTTTTTGAGAGTGCCTTAAGGTACTGAAAACAAAAAAAAATGCGCGTACAAACGTACGTATTTTTACAGATACATAACAACTACGCACGAAAAATAGACAAAAGAAAAAATGTGTTACAACTTTAAATAAATTATGTGTTATATAGGTGCAATATTGTGTGACTTAATTATTTTCGAACCCTTATGAATGATCTGATAGACAAAATTACATTTATTTTTTGCCATATGTCTACTCTTAAGTAACCAAAATATAAGATGGGCATTAAAGCAACAATTTACAATACAAGGTAGTTCAAACAGTTCGACGTTTCAAGGCAAATTTGCACGTCCGTGATGTCTTGCCACTGGACTTTGGAGTCAAGCTCTTGTTTCACCAAGAATAAGTATGCTATAAACTATGCCTTTTAAACTGAAACTTCATAAGAATAGTTGTAATTTCCGCATTTACATTTCGTCGAGTTTCAAACGATGAAATGTAAATGCGGAGCGAGAACAGTTATAGGCGCTATAACTATATGGCGCTGGACCTTTCTGTATCACGGTAACGATTTAACTACGTAGCTTTTTATGCGCATACGCGTTTCAAGTTAGTATATACAAATAAGATGTCTGAATATGAGGTGTTTACTTTATCGATTATTCCTTTATGTCCTTTTTAATTTTTCTCAGACCACTTTTCAGAAGTTTCACTTCTGCGGTGAGTAAAATTGTAAACACACATTTTTTTATTGAAGTAACAAATGATCATGCAGTGTCCGAAGGTAGCCACCGTCTATGGTACTGTACTGTACTCCAAATGGGATCGGAATAGCACCAGAGTTTGATCATACAAACACTTCTAAAATTTAATTTAATTTGTAATATTTTGACAATGAATTGTAATTTGGCCCTAAATTGTGTGTTATGTGAACCTAAATTTTCAAAGAAGTTTATAGAATTGTGTTTTAGGTAAATATATTAAATAAATACTTAATAACTTTGCATGCCGACATGGATAAGAGAACACTGAAAATAATTATAAGACCTTTTTTGTAACTTTATTCTAGCAAATAAAGAATTTCAATTTCCCTAAAACGACGTGTGGAAAGTATTTCCGGGAGTACCTACCACCACCTCACCAATTTTTGCTCAATAACAGCAGTGTCATGCATTGCTCTGTTCTGGTCTGAAGGATGTGGTAAGATAGACTTATCCGAGGCGTTCCAACTCAGTCCTCAGGGGTAGCAACGCATCTTTGGCTAACTTCAGCAAAGAATATGACAAAATCTGGGTTTGATTACGGATATTAAAAAAAAAACACAAAATCTATTCATCTCTATCCTGTAAGTGTATTCGTGTCATCGCTCAATGCCATTCGTTACTCGCTGGCGATGAGACGAAAGCTTTATAATTTTTGATTTGTTTACAACATAAGCAAAAAGCATTTATAACTTTTTGTGATAAATCACACGTACGGTATAATAAAATGCGTAAATGTTGCTTGGCTCACAGACTTCGAAAATTATTTGTGATTTGGCGCTTTTGTCCTGCTTATGATCTATCTGTAACAGTTTTAAAAATAAAAAAGACTGCTTAAAAATGGTTATTTATTTTGATATGATATATTTAATTTATCGCTTGTTATGACTTTTTGTCAAAATAGTAGATGCCATTAACATTTCTATGTATATAAATAAAAGCTTTTAAAACGAATACCTATTTCTCCTGGTCATAGCATAACGGTTGGAACAAAATAAAAAAAAAACATCACGTGATTAAACGGACGGCCCTTTCTGTCCCCTCACATAGCTGTCAGTTTTCCAATTGGAATTCTAAATTCAAATTTATAGTTCATTTTTAAAACTTAAATTTATAGTTAAGACAAGACTGTCGGGTCAGCTCGTTATTTTTTCATTGGCTTGCGTCATTTGCAAGATGAATACTTTTCGGCGAAGTGGTACATGTGAGTTAGATTAGAATATGCAGTTTTTGCTGTAGTCACGTCTTAATTGACGTTGTGTTTGGATATGTTATTAAAGTAAACGAACGAAAATGTTGTCATAATATTTTTGACACGTTTAAAAGGTATTTCCGTTGTAGTTTATATTATATGAATATACTAACTGGAGTCTTCGTGCTTCGCTACGTGACAAAAAAATGCTATAATGTAGTGTTTTTTTTAATCTAAACTAGCTGCGCCAGCCACGCAGTTTCACCCGCGTTTATTAGAGAACAATCTATTAAAAACTAACATAGCGTGATGTTAAATAGCCTAAAGCCTTCCTCGATAAATTTACTATTCAATACAAAAAAAATTTCAATTCGATCTAGTAGTT
>DWNE01007358.1:0-12310 GCA_018249875.1 Cecropterus toxeus | reverse complement strand
TTATTTTGGAAATATATTTCATGTACAGAATTGACCTCTCTACAGATTTATTATAAGTATAGATAGAAGATAGATTATTAGCAAATTATTTAAAAACAGGAGCTTTCTTTACTAGGCACATAATATATATATCATCATTAAAGGCTCTACGGATTCCCTTTGCTTGATCCAGACTATTCTTCCAGTCTGATGGATTTTGGTCTTTTTTTCTTCATTTTGTGACGAGTTTATATAAATTGGTCATTGGTTCAATGCGCCTGTAACAGGAAAGCGAGCCAAGTGCGAGTCGGACACGCGCACTAAGGGTTCCATTGCATTAATCTATAACCGGGTTTCTCAAACTTACGCCTCAACGTACCCCTTCCAAATCCTAATTTACGAAGAAACCTTTGAATAATTACCTCCACTTAAAGTATAATAACTATAAAGGATTTAAAAATATAAACAGGAGGGGTATTAATAAATAACATATTTGGGGTTGTTCTAAGAGCAACTTTACTTTTAATTGTCGAATGTGCGCCATTATCGAAATAGCAGTCATTACATTAATTTTGTTACGATTACCATGCGTACCCCAAGAGGTACGTGTACGCACTTTGAGAAACCCTGATCTATAAGAAACGGAAAAGCATCATGTTTGTCGTATGACCCCACTTTACATTTATTTATTCTGATTTTAGAATTTGTTGTTATAGCGGCAACAGAAATATATTGCCTGTGAAAATTTGTCATATGAACAGTCTAGTTATGGAACGTAGCTGACGTAGCCAAATCAAGTGACATATTTTTGACAAGTTGTGACCATCCTTGGGCATGGAACCCTACAACGGATTGTGTTAAAAAATCTAGCTTCATTTATATTGTGACCTTTTAAGTACTTACAAAAGATGGCAACTGATTTAGGTGTGTTTACTTGTATTTATTTACACAAGCTAATTGTAAGCATTGCGTATGTACAAAGTCGTTAATAATATGTAAGATAGAAGATAATATTTTTATGTTTATAATTTCTCACGCAAATAATGTTTTAATTAATCAAAATATAATATTTATGATTATTATAGTTTTTTGTTATACACTTATAATAATTTTATTATCTTAATCAAGTTCTTCAAGTGCTTTGATCGATCGCTCTCGGAAAGGTTAGGTACTATGCAAAGTTCAAGTTTTGAAGTTTTACGTCTACTATTGAATTCCAAATATTATATGAACACTTATAATTGATGAAATATTGTGCAATACCTAACTATTACCATCCTTTTGCAAGGGACATCCATTTGTTGTAGAAATAATTATCATTTTGTTTCCTGTTTGTGTGTCTTTGTAAGAACGGAGAGATCGTAAACGATTTTAGATATATTTAATTAATTAGATTAACAAAATGTACGTATCTTTTAAGGTAACATTTTTTAGGGTGCAACGATGGATAGGTAGCTAAGTTTTGCAATTTTCAGCGAGGAAATATATGCCTAGTCTACTGCACTTGCATTTTTAAGATGTGCAGAGGGCATTTCGGACATAAGGTTTTAAAATATATGATCTTTTAGATATAAATTAGCAGATCGTTTTTTTTACTTTTACAATTAAATATTACTTATTAATATTTACTTGTAGGTATACCTATAAGTAAAAAAAACTGCTTATTTAATTGTGTAACCTATCGAAAAATCTTGTTTCACAAATTCAAGTATATATTATGGATTAATAGTGTTATTAAATACGTAATAAAAGATTCATCACATTAACATATTAGTGTATTTTTTTGACGTTATCAATGTTATCATGCGTGATTAGTTTATTATAAATTTAACTTGTTGCTCTTAGCGACAAGTCGATACCTAGAGTGTCCATTATAATTTACAACTAAGTAACGGCGCGATAGTCACTGATCGCCAATTGATTTCTGTACAAAGATGAACGGTAGATGTTTGTAGTATCTATATATAAGTAGTGATTCAGCATTTTGTGAAACAGGAACGTGCGGTGAACGGTAGGGCGCAGAGTGAGAGCGAAAAGCGCAAATCCATTACTCACTTCACTCAGTGGCTCGGCGGTTGCGGCCGGCGTATCTACACTGGCACGCTGTTCAGCTGTGATTACCATTTGTCTGTGATAAAATAATATAAGCGGTCTCAAAATATTTCTACTTATAACCTTTTCGAATATTCTACAGCTTTTAGTGAAGTGTACATTTATAACGTGATATAATTCTGAGAATTTAAACTGTGACATTCGACGTACGTTACGGGGTTCTACGAAAAGCTATTATACACAAGCACACCAGTTTATTATGCAAGAGGATCTCTAAAAGCACACATGTTTTTAGCAGTGTTGAATGACATTACTTTCAAGTGAAATATATTCCGCGTGTGCGGCTGTCATTACTTAGCACCCTCGTTTGTTTGAATGAACTTTTTAAATGCTATAATAAAATTCATGAATAAACATGGATTCAAAAGTAACATTGAAAGAGAAAAATCCACACGATGAAGCCAATATATTGTCTAAAATATTCTTATGGTGAGTTCTATATACATTTGGTTATTGGTATGCACTGATTGGCTGTAGCGTGAATTGCTTTGTTTTCAGTCGCGAAATACCTACTTTACGTACGATTGATGTATGTATATCATGTATTATATAACTATACGAGATAAACATAACGTACTGACCACAAACACGACATGTCGAATGTAAAGTCCGATTCAGTTGCACTATAAATTAGTTAGATATATTGGTAAAATATATAATAAATTATGCCTTTTAGTGCTTCTTATCGGTTTGTTGCTCATCAGAAAAACTATTAATGGCATTGACCATTAATTGGTAATTTGAGTTTCCTTTACGTAAACAAGTAAAACACATAAGTCCTTTCGTTGTCCGTGGGGGTAGGAAGTTACAAACTAGCAACGCATTTGCGATGAACCTGAGGTTCTTCCTGTCTAGGGTTGCTAGATAAAAATTTGATAAAGGCCGGCTTGTTATAGATAATCCTCCTTTTTAGATCTATTTGTCCTATAGATCTAAAAAGGAGGATTATCTATAACAAGCCGGATATTTACAATTAAATGAATTTTATTAACTTTATTTTAATCATATCATATAGTTAAGTTGCCAATTTTTGCTAGAACTAAATTTAAATGTCATATTTTGAAAGTTATAGGTACTGAATGAGAATTAAAGATGTAACTAACTGTACATTTACTATCCTCTTTTTGCTTCACTGAGTATTGATTAGTACATAAAGAAGGACTTTAAAAGTTAGTTCGGAAGGACGAAGGACGAAGCATGAGAAAGGAGAACATGTCCTCCTTTTGGATACCATCTGGAAACCCTACTCCTGTCTTATTTGATTTTGAGGCAGATGTCAATGTGTCGCAGTGACCATAACATCGTGCACGCAAACTCGTTCGCTATTTCTATACTAACATTATAAAGCAGTAGATAGTAAATTTGTTGGTTGAATGCGTTAATCTCAGGAACTACCGGTTCGAATTGATAAATTATTTTTGTGTTGAATAGTAAATTTATCATCGAAGGCTTGTCGATTGTTCTCTAATAAACGCGGGTGAAACTGCATGGCACAGCTTGTCAATTATAAAAACTTGGTAGGTTGATAATTTTGTTAATATTATAAACTTAAGTTTATGACGTAGTATGGTACGTAAGTACGGTTACTACGGTATCTAATCTATTCTTGTATTGACATCTTGGGATTGATTACAACAATAGATAGAAAAGTAGGTAGTAAATACTTCCAACTAAATCAATGATGAGAAAATCTCTTAACAAACACTATGTACCTATATAAATATGTTTAAAGGTAAATAATACAAAGAGCGTGGTTTATATAGAAATTCCTTAGGCTTTCGAAAATTTGAAATTTTGATGTTTATTCATTTATATAGCAGAAAGGGTTATTTTGTTTTACAATTATATTGAGAGGCGTATTGAGCGTATCATCAGTATCGTTATCTGTATAAGATGATATCTAAAAAACTGTTTACGATTTAATTTTTGACGTTTAGCGGACTGATTGTCAGAATCCGGGATCAGTGAACGCAATGTTTGACAAAAAAGGTACATATTTACGGTCTGAAATCAACGTTGCCCCTTACCCTTAAATTGTATCTAATGATAATAATTATAGTGATAGTAGGTATTATGTGTCCAAACACATTTAATATATAACATCAGTAAGACTTGATGACAACGACAAATTGATGTCCGACGCCCGGGCTATAACGCTGAATGAATGAAAAATGCAACCAATCCATTCACAGCAAAATTTTGCATTTTTTAGAGAATTATTGTAAGTTTAAAAAGTTACTTAAATACCTATATGTATTTCGTAGGACTTATCTTAATATAACATAATTTTATTTATAAACAATAAAAACCTGACTTACCAATTAGCTTTTTTCATTCGTTTGAGATCAAGGCACCCGCTTGTGATTATTCAGAGTTATGTGCACATAAAAATATTGACATTTTAATTGTATAAAATCGCAAATAATGAAAAACCGACACATCTGAGATTTTTTTACTAAAAATAATTACAAACGTGTGTATAAATAATTACAAAAGTCCAACTAAAAAGTTTAAGACCTGTTTTAGCAATGATTCCATTGATAGACTACTATTCAGTACTCATTATGATAAGATGTAAAATAGGAAATTAGGTATAAGAAAATTATTCAGTACTAGAAAACTCTTCAAATAGGACTATTTTTGTTTTTAGTTGACAAATATTGCAAATATTTATCCCTCCCGCCAGCAAAGAGTGTGAAAAAAAATCTGAAATTGGTTGTTGTTTTCCGACCGTTGTTGTCGCGGTTGGAAAACAACAGTGACCAATTTCAGGCTATTCTCTTTAAAAAGTTATACATATATGCACATATGAATATAATATTGCTGTAATAAATTTGTATTATTATACTAAATTAAACTAAAATAATTAACTTATATCTAGGTGTATAATGAACATTAAATATAATAAGCTTCATCCAAATTGCTGATCTTGGGAAGCGTCCCCAAAATGCTGGCGACTTTGCCTCGTTGGATCGCTATGCTAATCCTCTGCCCGAGGTAAGCGCAAGCCCTTTGGTCATTGATGCGTATATAATATTGCTTGGTTCCAATACGTTACGGTCATAAACGTAGTATTTCGATCTTTCTCTGCGAAATTGCCCAATAGAACCTATTCACAGTGACTAGTCAGGCTACTATTACGAAGAGTTGATCAACATGAACTGGTTGTTTCATTAATATTTTTGGTTTATATTACACTTTTATTTAAACATCGTAATTCGTGTGTATCTATTCGAAAATTTCTTCCATGCTAAACAAACAAAAACAGAATAGGCAATTAAAATTTGTAGATACTAATATTATACATATATGTAAAATAAACCATTTAAAATGCCCGTGTGAGGTATGATTCCCAAAAGATTGACGGCATTACTTTGCTTTACGACACGACTTCTTTGTGTAAAGTTTTTTGGTCACCGGAAGAATGAACAAGTTTGGTAGACATATCTGGCATATTTTTTTCACGTCGAACGACAGTAGACCGATGGTTTCTATTGCAAGTTTCATAAATAAATACTTGTCCAATAAACTAATAAAACGAAGCTTTAAATGGGTACCGGGCATGGTCGTCTGCGACCCCACCGTCCACGGAGGTGTTGGTTATGACAGATGGGGCTAACACGCACGCGAAAGGGGACGATCCCTGAAATGGGTTCAGGGGTTGTCCGAGTCTCCACGGTAAAAAAGTAATCCCATGAGATGTCGAGCCATCGTCCCGAAAAAAACCAGCAGGTTCATTAGTCACAGGTATAGAGTCCCGTGAAGATAAAGTCTGCCGGTCCTCCAGATGCAGAACCAACCATGTCGACCAAGCTTATCTGCCTCCTGCCTACAGGATTAAAAATGAGACTGCAAGTCTTCGTACCTATATTCACAAAGTTATATGATCTAACTCGGTGCCAATATTTTTTGGGTGAAAGCAAGTGTACCGAATGTCCTGACACACTTTGCGCAACAAAATTTAGATCTTCATTCAATTAAAATAATATGTCATTACTTTTATATCATTCTCTTTTCACTGCTTATTTAATTTATAAGTTTGTAAATTAAAATATCCTAAAGTAGGTAGCTAGTTACATATAAATCTGCTACTTGTATGAGCATGATGACACATTTTAAAATCCGTTTGTATAATGTTGAAACACGTCTATTTCCAAAATGAACGGTACTTGATTTAACCAATTAAGTTTAAATGCAAATAAAACTTGCTTAACGTAAAGCGCCCTTTAGTGGCAGGACGTAAGAACGAAATTATTGAAAGAACGAAAAACGTTACCGGAATTCTGTAAATAGGAAAAAAATCATTCACTTTAAATACAACTAATGTTGCCATCTTTTTTCAGTAAAGTACACTTGGCTATAAAAGGTAGACAAAATAAACTACAATCTATTTTTTCCCTTAATTTTCTGGCCTGAGGCCACTGCAACTTTTAGGATGGAGCTAGAGGAATTCAAATCGGCGAAAAAAAGAAGAGGGAAATATGAATCTTTGTCATCTGTTTCTGCAATTTGACGAAAAAAAAGAAAGGTCGTCTAATCTAAACATACCATTCCTAGGTACTAAGGGACTATAGAAAGCTTGTAATAATAGAATGTTTGTTTCACGCAAAAATTCTTCCCTACGTCCAAAATTTTTAAATCCTGGATCATGCTATCTTTTGTATAATTAGTATCCGATAGCACATCTTTAAAAGGTTTGTTTTCGGACACGGCAACAGTGACTCGTAAAACTAGTATTAAGTTAAACTAAATGAGAAAACATGCAGGCTAGTAGATTTCTCTCTTCGTTTTACAAGGACACTGCACACGTTTTGCACGATTTTCAGCAAATTAGTTTTTTTACAAAGTACATTGGTGTATAATGTATATTAACCTTATGTTGGAGTTCCCTTTGCAGGTAGTGAAAATTCGTCACACATGTTCATATTATTATAATTAATCACGATTTTTATGCATTGGTCAATCTTTAGACCGTGTTTCCAAAATTTTCTTGACCAGATCGACGTCATGAAATCATTACTCGTGTCGATCAGACGGGTCGAAAGGGGACGCAGGTAACCCTAACTATATGCTTCTTGGGGTCTCAAACATCTAAATTCATTTCAAAATTTCAGAAATGGTTGGACCTCCTCACCCAGTCACACAATTCTTCAACGGAAGAACTTTAAGAGTCTTCTCTCCTCCCCGAACGAAAAACTTATACATAACTTCATAAAGTTCGGTTAACGAGTGTTTAATTAGTTTTTTTTATTACTTAGCGCATCGCTGGTTCTGACAAAACTATGATACACGTGCGTCGAAAGCAGTGCAGGTTATCCTGTACTGCTATCAACAATATCATTTATTCTGCTTATGTAGTATACCATTGTTTTTATGTAAGAAAAGGGACGGATTTTATGTTAGTCGGAACTCACGATAATTGTTTGTATACATTTTAATTTATAGGTCAAGTTTGATTAAAATATTAATGGGAATTCCAAACAGACCACTTAATATCGTTTAACCATCGTATGATTGCCTCATACCCAACGTCTCTCCTACATCTCGAATACGAAATTAATTGATATAGCCTCGTATAAAAGTGATATAATATATGATGAGATACTATGCAAGTATTCGAGGCTGAAATTTATTGCAAGATAAAAGCGCAATTGGAACAGAAATGCACACGAAGATAGTACGCTAACAACATGATAGTGCCTTTGATAATGCCCTCTCTTTACTCGGTTTCTATAGCGAAACTGTGTACTGTGTTTATATAACAAAATATTTAATACGGTAATTCCCGTGGAGGTTCGGCGTCAGGGGGACAATGCATTTCTGCCTTACAAGAGCCGTGTAATAAGATATAATAACACCACAAGTTCGAACATAGTTTTTAGGAGTAACTAGACATTTGTGTTCGGATAGAATAATTCATGTCAAAAGTTTCTTGTATTTTAGCGTTCTCTTTTTATTTAAAATTGAAATGTGAAAGTCTGAAACCAAAGAGTTTGGTGACGTAACTAAAATAGTCGCCATATTTAAATAGCGAACAATATCGAAATCAAAAGTAGCCTATAGGCAATTAAATATGCTACATTCGTGCGAAGTTTCACGTAAATCGGACCAGTGATTCTTTCGTGAGTGAATAACAAAGGTACCACACGCCATCAAATCTTTATGTATTAGTCTTTCTTATTAGATTGAAGTAGAAAACGAGCAGTTACTGCCGTCCATGAACATTATGTTAGCAAATTCACATAAAATAGGGGTTCTATATGAAGCAGATGCGTTACCACTTCCGAGGACTGAGATGATCGCCTCATATATGTAGGTAAGCCGACAACCACGCCCTTCCAACGAAACACAAAAAACTGGGTCACGCTAGAAATAAGTGTGGCGGTGGTACCGCCCCGGTCGAACTACACTGGTTCTACCACCTGGCCTACCTACACCTACACTGGTTCTACCACCTGGTAGCTAGATATATAAGTATATCAATTGGCGGTAGTGTCACCATCAGGTGAATTGTAACTGCTGTGCCACTATCGTGAAAACGATATGAATTGGTCGTTTACTATTACTAAAAAGAAATAAACGTTAGTAGGAATTAATTTTGATTGTGTGCCGCTAATCTATGTATTTAAACGTTAAAATTCTACTTACCTAAATTTTAATTCGTTAATAAAGATTCATTCGTTAAAAAAATAAAAGATATATAACAACATGCGTACAAAAAGATTCACATTATGTATGGTTTTAATATATCTACTTTATTTTATGTCATTAATATAAACGACTTCATTATATTTTTTAGCCCTGCGTTACTTATAGTATAGTATAAAAGGTATGTATACGCCACTGAATCTAATTAAAAAGGAATCTAATTAAATTATTTCCTGGTAAATTTACTTATTAATCTACATAATGATATAATATAAGCAACTTAAAAAAGTACTTATTCCAATTATATCGGTGGAAATGTGCATTGAATACGGTTTTGCATTGAAACCATTTAATTAATTAACAGTTTAACGAACCAACGTTAACGAAACGAGAAAAGATTGAATTGATAAAACTAAAAATAACGATATTTACATAAAAAAATTACTTACGGGTATTTTTATAGCTTTCTTAATGGCAGTAGTATTAAAGGGAATCCGATTCTCATTAAGTAATAAAATTAAGTAGCAACGCAAGTATAAATTACGATTATTTTTGGCAAACGTAATTTTAATTTAATATAAAAATCCTTGAAAAGGTTACGAACAAAAATTTCGCTTTAAGCAGTTTATTGTTTTAATACTTTTAACGATGTTACTAGTTCCACATAGAGTTTGTTACAGATGGACACGTGCGGTAGTCCATTTACTATCGTAGAATAGAGGCAAAGTTATGAATATTGTTTAAGCACTATTTTTCCTACCCTTAACCGAAGCATAAACATCACGGTTTTACGTCGATAACTGAGGAATTCCATATAATTATGTAAGTTTCAACATGTAAGTTCGTAAAATTTAAACAACTTTTAATGTACAAGGGTAACGTGATAAGTTTTATCGTACGTAAAAAGCAAACTAAAGAAAAAGGATTGAAAAATATCCACCACTTTTTACGTGATGTTTTTACGCGCTTGTAGAATCTAAATTTATAGTATTACTACACAATAAAAAATTCAAGTGTAGCTGAAACCATCTAAGCCATACTATAATGGACTGACGAGTTACGAAACTTTTGTAATAGGGATCTGTTGTAAGCATTTGGGTTTGGAACTTTTAAATGAAAAACTAAAAAAAATTATCGATATCGATCCAGTAGTTTTTACGTGATGCGCGAACAAAGCTTACCTCTATCCTTTTATTTATATTGTGACGCTGCAAATTGTATTTAGTCAAATCTCCAGCTTTTTACTAAGTCTACTGCCCTCAATCAATCTGTCGTCAACTCGTATTATTTGATGCGCGACGGAGATTCAGAGAGATCCCTCTTACTAGATGGTAACTATTGCAACGGGAATAACGGAATAAGAAATTTTTGTTAATAAATAAATTGTAATAATTTTTTTAACTATGTCGTTTGGAAATGTGGAGAAGAAAGTAGAATAAAAAAAGTGATGTTTTTTCGATAAGAACTCTAGTGTAACCGCATGATATAAAAACAAAATACATAATTAATATATCTTCTATTATCTTGTCTTGGAATAAAAATACCATTGACTTCTATTCCACTGCAAAGTAAAAATATACTTAAATAAATGTTGGTTTATTTAATTTGACCCTGAAGTCAGTGCTGAACATAATATACTTGAGTAATTGACACTGGATCATGACGACGAAACAATCTTATGTGGTCAATCGGTCGCGGCATAGATAAAAAATGTGACGAATAGAAAATCTCATTGAGAAGTCGATCACAGATAATATGAATCTATACTAATATCGCCGCTTTCAATAGCTTTAGAAGTGTGTGAATTTATAATACACTAATATTAAAACTACAAAAAATGTTATAATCTAGTAAAACAATTCTATTAATATTCTATTAATTAATAGTCTATTAACATTTTTCTTGTCACGCAGTTTATGTCCTTTTACTTTGCATATACCTGCGTGACTTGAAAAAGACATTTACATAAACAAAATCGGTACATACATGATTGTATTAAAAATGTAACATGACCACGACGCAATCAACCCTGCCAAGTGTCCGTCCACCTGTCAGTTTTTTTGTGCATAACTAGACAGGCAACCACCAACCATGCGTGTCGGTGACTGCACTGGTGTTGATGTTATGCAGGAACACGTTGCAGCCTATCTGGATTACATTTCCTAGTCGAATCTTAAGATATTTACGGGAGGCGGGGAGAGGTGGCGCTATTAAAACATCGCAATGTACGAAGCGTGTATTTTTCTTTCGACTAATAGGTATATTGGTGGGAATGAAGATGTATCGGGGATCCTTAAAAGTTTTCCTTCGTATCCATTTTTTTTATATTTTGAGGCCAGAAAGAAATATACTATAATACATGGGTGATAAGTTACGGTGACGATGATCACACCGTAGTTTTTCGATGCCTGATACGGATGAAGCATCGTTGATATTGACAGATAGATAACATTTTTTAAGGTAACGAGTACCTTATGATAAGCGTTTTTATATGCCGATATGTAGTGAGTACTCGCTTCGCAATAAAATGCATAACTTCAACGTTAATATAACTATAAAATCATCCTACTTATTGCTTACTTTGTCACAAGGTCAACTGATACTTGAACGATGAAACTTAGTGATTATCTAAACTGATTAGCTACTCGTGTATATACATATGCAAAGACGACACGTTATAGTATATTTTTTATATATTTTATAGTTATTGACGAAATTTATGATTATGATTTATTAATTATTATTTATTATACCATAAGAATGACAATATCTGGAAAAAAATATTTGACCAAATACGTAGATAACACATCGCTTTAACGAAGAAATAACAGGACCGAATATTTTCTGGTTTACCTACTACAATCTACATTGTACTAATAAAAACATTCGTTACGCTGTTATCAAAATAAAAATGTTAAGATGTCATACCCGTTCCTCTGACAAGAACGGACGCTATTTAATTAAAACGTAGAATACAGATACAAATCGTGGCCAGAATGTTTATAGGCAATTAAACGCTCACCCAGCATGTTAAAGTGGTCATGTTAGGCATGTTGGAACATGCCTAACATGCCATAATATAACCGCGTAACGATAAACTGTTTTCATTTTATCGATATGATAAACGATATGAATATCGATGACCCGCGTGGTTGAGTGGTCATCATACCAGTCTGACGTTCAGTGTGTTCCGGGTTCAATCCTGGGCCAGACAGACATCTGAATGATGACTTTACATTCTGCTCCGGGTCTGGGTGTTTGTGTATTCGTCTTTGTGTGTCCATGATACCCACGACACAGGAGATAATCCTAATGTGGGTTTATGAGTGTAGAAAGGGTTAAAATAGATACCTATATCTTGCCGTTATAACAAGACAATCCAAACTGTTCTTAATGTTATTGGTTACAACTGTGTTTGACTTTCAACACATATCGTATTAGCAACGAGTCAATTTGACAATTATTATTAATATAAAGTAGGTACCTGATATCAGAAAAAAAAAACACGCCTTCTACACTCATAGCCCCACACTAGGATTTTCTCCTGTGTCGTGGGTACCATGGACACACA
>DWNE01007357.1:0-12310 GCA_018249875.1 Cecropterus toxeus | reverse complement strand
TTTTTGAACGTCATCCAACGCGTCAGCTGTCAAGCGCAGCGTTTTCGTTGAAAAGACAAAGGAATATTGCAATCAGCCCATTAAGTTCAGGTCAAAATGCTTACGTGGTTTCGAAATTGAAGACAGTATTATTGTGAAAAAATAATTATTTTTTCACAGTATTATTGTGAAAAAATAATTCTTCCTTTGGGAAGTCAGTTAAAAAATAAAATTAACTACATTTGAGACTTAATATTAGAGGTATGACACCGAGTCCATGTGAGAGCTCGGAGTGCCGTTCGCTCCCACGTCATGCGGGACCATTCGAGGTGCTGCGTCAGCTCCTCAGAGTGCTGGATGCACTAGCGCTGTGCATCCGCAGTGGGGCTATGTAACAGGGTTTATGTAATGAAATCGTGTTTAGGGCACCGGAATAACAAATATAGATTACAGTGTCAAATTTGATAAAAAACACATACCGCGCCCATTCTCTATTCCCAGTATTTTTCATTCCCGCCAACAGCACGTTTGTTTTTAAACGTCACTCAACGTGACACTGTCAAGCGCTGTGTTTTTAAAGGCAAAGGAATACTGCAAACAGCCAATTAAGATTGTCAAAATTAAAAAACCAAGTTGATTTGTAAATTAACCTACAAAACAAATGCGTTACTAATTGTTTCTGTAGAAAATATTTTTTAAATATTTTGATTGCTGAGAGAGTAAGAGCATAATTGTACCTAAATTTGCAAACTCAAGAGATCCCTGGGATTAGAATCTTAGACTTTTAATATTAAAAGATAGAATTTCAAACTTCTAGGCTACCTCGTACGTAATTATTGAAAACATCTATTGACACTTTTTTAGAATCGTGTGATCTGAAACTCGATGAAACGAAAACGCGTTACGAAAGCAAGTGTCAATGCTACAGCTAGATGTCGCTGTACCCCTTTCTGAATCACGCTAACGATTTACTTCGTTTTATAAGATCTGTATCTAGTTTTGTAGTGGTATGAAGTGATAACTCAATCGATTTTTTAAAACCATTAGTTATTAATCATTATTAAGTTGCATTACACACATGCTATGTCTAATGTTTAATGCCTTTAATTCTTTACCTAGCTTAAAACAAATTTGAAATCAAAGACCATTTTCATTATAATATTTATTTGTTATTTTATTTTACAAAAATATACAAAATTAACATTTAAATAATCATAATAATTAACAATTAACAGAAATATTTGCTTTAAATAAGCAATATTTATATTTACAACACTTATAAAGTTTACGTTTAAAAATGTCGGTATTGCCAACAAACAAATAACTTAAGAAAATATTATTTTTGTAAAAAGTATCTACACATAAAAATATTACAACTTTTACAACACGTTATCGTTAGTGTATGTATTCCTAAACGTATGGCTCAATTTTTAAAAATAGCTTTCTGATTTCCTACACATATACTGGAATTGTCTATGACCATCGCATCGAACTTGACTCTTCTAGAACAGAGTCGATAATATGGTTCATATAAATGATCATTTGGCGACCTCCCGTCGCCACATGATCCGGGAGGTACTAAGTCTCCTTGAGAATTGCCCGGGTAAACAGGGTATCACTCGAAGCCCGTATATTCTTAACCCAACCGTCCTTATGTCGACTTAGCCGTAGCATATGAGAGTCCGGTAGGTAAGACGTCTCCGATACAGACATACACCTCCCGTCGCCAGACGATCCAAGACCATCAAGACATGACGTCACCGTATTCTGAATCACGCTATTGGAGTTTTCTCAAAATCGTGTATATACTAGTTGTCGAACAGACTGTCGGAGCACGGCCGCTCCCCAGGCATGATCACCTTGCCTAGCGGGAGATGTTCCTTTGCTAGAATCACTTGCATATTATTTTATTAAGAAACTGATGTCCATCAGATGATAAGTGATCACTTACTATGGACACTTGGACAGATTACCACATCCTTGAAAGCAGGATATATCAACGCCTGACATGGTTATCATAAGATTTGGCGGTGGTGCTTGTGACATGGACCGACGAAGAGTTCTTCTTCCTCAAAATATTTGCAAAAACACCAGAAGTTACTAATGATCTTAAGTTGCAATTATTTTGATGAGAAACATCTATAGACTCAGGTAAACCTGATTGTTTACCGGAGCCTGGCGATGCTTGCATTTATTGATTTTGGCGCCATCTGTTATACATTGTCGGAACTATTATGCATTGACAAAAAATTACCCGGGCTGCGGTGTTGTTCGACTTACTGGATACTGTTCATAGATGGCGTTATTTCCATTATATATGTAGTTCCTATCCAATCCTGTCTTTTATTCATATTACTTGCAGGAACACGATGTTTCACATCTGCCAGGCGTCTCATGACGGGTATTCTTTAAATAAACTTAACATAAGCAATCTTGTAGAATGGATTCAGTCTTTAGGCTTCTTCAGCCTTTATGTCTTCTCCGTTCTTCTTATTCCTGTATTCCCAGCCCTGGTAAGCCAGGTCTTGGGGACCGAGATCGTGGTCTCTGAAGGCTACGCCGTTTGATCCGTACTTGTTGTGATGAGCTCCCTGGAATAGATTATTTGGATGAGACACGTCGAAATGGTTATTTTTAGAGTAAAACAAAACAATGTGCTTTTTCCGATTTACCAGCTCAGGTTTATACCAGGTGGTAGAACCAATGTAGTTCGACCGGGGAAGTACCACCGCCAAACCTATTTCTAGCGTGAAGCGTTCTCGCGTGAGGTGGAAGGGTGTGGTTGTCGACTCACTTATATATGAACCGACCTTCTTAGACCTCGGAAGTAGCAACGCATCTGTGATCGAGTTCCAATAGAATTCCTGATCTACATGAAGTTGCTTACAGATGTCCATGAGTGGCAGCACTTACCATCAGGTGGGCTACATGTTTTTTTGTTACTTTCATTCTTATAAAAAGGATATAATCTTAGTTTCTGCGAGTAGCAATATCTGTGACTGACTTCAGATAGAATCCCTGTTCTATGTAAAGTTGCTTACAGATGTCTCTGAACGAAATGAATTACTTATCATTAGGTGACTTGCATTGTTTGCAACTTAGGCTTTATTAAAGGTTTTTATATAAGGTATATATAAAGGGATATATGACCGGCATTTTTATCCTGTTGCTTTTTAATACTCAATATTTTTGTTCTAGACCCAATTTTAAAGTCTACCTAGACCAAATCACAGGTACTCGCTATAGCTATTACTAACATATTATATGATAGATTGATCGGTTTTTTACAAATACCACATAAACCATAAATACGATTCAAGACAGAGGTCTGATACTTGATTGAGTTACATAAAGGGCAGCCAAATAAGGTAGACAAATTGGTTTGTTGCTCGCTAATATATTGCCTAATATTATTGATCAGACTACATTCAATTACCAATTTGAATATGAAGAGACTATTTGGTATATAGACAAATATTAAATATTAATTAACAACCTTATTCCCGTGGTTCTACCCACTTAGATCATATATACTATGCCATGGTAAGGAATCCTATATCGACACAGGAAAGGAATTTTATCGTATCTCGAAAATACATAAAATCAATTACACTTATCTTAGAACGGATAAAATATAATGGTTTATATTGAATTTTAATATTTACAAAATAAGATACTACTAAATTATCTTATTTCAAGTAAATGATTATTTTTTCAAAGGTGTACAGGTGGTAGAACCAGAGTAGTTCGACCGGGGAAGTACCACACACCTATTTCCAGCGTGAAGCATTTTTTTGCGTTTCGATGTAAGGGTGTGGTTGCCGGCACACTTTTATATGAGGCGACCATCATAGTCCTCGGGATTAGCAACGCATCTGTGATTGAGTTCAAATAGAATCCATGTTCTATTTGAAGTTGATTACAGGTGTCCATGGGCGGCAGTGACCACTCACCATCAGGTGGACTGAATGCTCGTTTGCCATGCAAGATTGCTTTCTGGTGTCGATATATTTTAGGTCATAAACTGTCTACTCAATTTCAAAAAAATCCGACCAGTATTTTTGTTTGAAAGAGTTACAAATGAATAGACGATTTGGTATATAGGCACACATTAATAACTAACTTTCCCGTGGTATCCTAACATCGTAAACTATCTGTGTGGTAAATTTAAACGAAATCCGACCAGTACTTTTGCTTGAAAGAGTAACAAATGAATAGACGATTTGGTATAAAGACACTATAATTAACCAACTTTCCCGTCGATTTCCTCGGCTTTTCACGCTTACAACGCTAATATATCCCATTAAACCATTAACTATATGTGTGCCAAACATACATACATCCTTACAAAGTTTCTCCTTTATATCATAATATTAGTAAGAAGGAAGTAAGATTAAATTAAATAGTTATGGTTTTACTTTAAACACAGACAAAACTTTAAAAAAATATAAAATTTTACAGACACCGAACATTTTTCTTTTGAAGAATTTGTGATGTAAACACACGTGGAACTTTTATTGTTTTTATGTCTGGATTTAGAAAATACTCACAGCGTAACTTTCGTAGTGTCCATAATGGTTTGATGGAGGACTGTCTCTGTATGGACTGAGGCCGATGCCGGCTGGAGAGTATTGGGGCCCGGAGTAATGGCTCGACGAGAACGGGGACGTCAGATTAGGCTTGCAGAACTTGAAGTAGCCGATCACACCTGTAAAAGTATTAAAGGCCTTAAGAACGGACGAAGGGAATAATATTGTTAACTCTGTATTTGATTTTAGTCTGAAGGTAGTTTATATAACATTACGTAAATGAAATGAAAATATCCAAGAGATGAAAATATTTTAGGCTGGTTGTCAAAATATATACTTTGAAACTTTAGGTGATATTATTTATAAGTGTGAAACTGTTTTTTGTTGTTTCGTTGAAGATTCTTACAATTGGCTTAAATATGCTTTAGTTAAGTTTATTGTATTTTATATCGTATATAATGTGATTCTATTGAAATTATGGTCAAAATAAGGTCTGGTCAATATATTCAAATTTTATGTAGATCAATTCGTTTAGTCGATGTTAAAGAACATACTGTTGATTGTATGAATATCTCACATAATATTTTTTTATATATTTAATATACAATTAAGTAGTTGTTAAACTAGAACCTGTGTATATGCTCAATGTCTATTAGGTTATGGCAAGTGATGAGGAAGAACCTACCAGGAATAATCAACGCCATGAATCCGAGGAACTTCTTGAAGCTAGCCAAGCCCAAAATGAGGGGCAGGAAGAGAAGCAGCTTCAACTTGAACAGCTTCAGGATAAGGAGCATAGGGATGATCAGCTTCTTCAACTTATGACGACCTGGAAATGAAGAACATGCATTAGTATTTATGTAATCACTAGCTTTAACCCGCAGTTCTGCTGACTTAAGTCATTTATCACGATAAAGAGTATCTTCTGTTTTAATCCAGGTCATAAACTGTATGTGTACCAAATTTCAGCTAAATCGGATTAGGAGTTTTTACCTGAAAGTGTAACAAAGATATATACATCCTCACAAACTTTCGCGTCTATATTAGTATCGGTATTCGCCTCTATAGTAGTATGAAGATTGCGATATATTCATCAACCCAGTACTGTTTCAAGTATGGTGATCAAGGCAGAAAATCCAGGAGGGTTGCAGGTTTTTCCTGTATAACATCAATAACCATTGCGGTTAGCAATTCGCCTGTCAGGCACGTCGACTATTGACAAAAAACCTTATTGAGAGGACTGTGTCTAGACCTCATCAGATGGACTATCCCACAACTTGATAAAGGCATTTTCTTGACGGAGAAAAGCATAGCCTACCATACATGGTAGAATGTACACTTTTTTAAGATGAATTGTTTTAGAACTCCAAGGCATATCCAATATCAAATATCTCAAATGGGCCTAAACAAAAATCTAGATGTCCTTTGCCAAATCGGCACAATTTAGTATTTACCCTTCAATATATTCAAAGAGCTTACCATATAATTTGGCAGATATAGTCTATTGTATGCTATAAAATAAATCTGATTTTGATCACGAATAAATTGTCAATCAGGCATAAGTGATTTGGGTCTACTGTTTAGGCCAACATATAGTTCGACGTTTTCCAAGAAAAACTGCTCCAACAATGAATTCTTAGTCTAAAAAAGTTGTTTTTTATTGAGATACTAAACTAGCTTCAGTTTATATTTTTAGTAGATTGAAGTAGCAAACAAGCATGCAGTCCACCTGATGGGAAGTGGTTACTGCTACCCATGGACAATTGTCAGCAACTTCATACAGAACAGGGGTTCTACAAATATGAACTCGATCTGGGATGCGTTGGTATTACCGAGGACTAAGATGATCAGCTAATATAATATATGTGAGCCGGCAAGCACACGCTTTCAGCAAAACGATGGTGAGGACCTACTAACTGGTAAACCATGATTGTAAATCACTGACGCTCATGAACATCTATACAACCCCAAATAAGATCAGTCCCACCTTATTCACAGATGCGTTGCCACCCTAGAGACTTAAGCTGGAGCGCCTGGGATAAGTCCCTTAACACACCCTTCAGATCAGAACCTTAGCACTTAGGTGCTTATGAAGTCGAACCACAAAGAGTTCTACCACCTTCAAGGTAGGTATGGTATTGTAAGTAACATTGTGAATAAGCTTTCCACAAGAAAAACAGTAGGAGAACATTGCACAAACGAGGAAGACGATAACAAATGTTCTCACTTATGGAACATTATGTGGATATATGTCGTATTTAATTCTCCAGCCAGTGAATATGTCTAATCCAGTGGTTCTTAACCTATGTGTAAACCAATAGCTTCGAAAATTGTAAATATAATTTTAAAGAGTTCTTGTTTTAATAAAGAGTACTTGTTTCGTATTTTATTTTAAAGTAAATGTCTGTTATATGTCTCAGGAACGCTTTGCGTAACAAAATTCGCTATTTGATACGTTCACATACAGTAGATGAATACATAAAAAAGAACTGTCAAAAAAGAGATTGATTCGAAAATCTTTTGATACAGGCTGAGAATACCAGGACTTGTTGTAGCTCGACTATTACGTTATTACAATTGTACTGTCATAGAGGTAGTGTAGTGCAACTACAATTCAGATTGCAAAATGTAAGTTATTAATTAGAGACATCCTAAAGTACAAAAGTGAAATGCTTTTGGGATCGGTGTCTTACAAGATACTATTTTTGTAATAACGGTCTTTTGCTGCAGTACATATCGTAACAGCATACGAAGTCTCCACGTCAACTGGTTCTAACTTGACGACCCGCGGGGCCACCGGTCTAACGCGCAGTGGGTCCCGGGTTCGATTTTCAACCAGACAGAAATATGAATGGTGAATTAAGATTTCTGTTCTGGGTGTTTGTGTATATATGTTTGTGTATCCATGGCACCCACGACACAGGAGAATATCCTAGTGTGGGGCATGAGTGTAGAAAGCGTGTTAAAAAAAAAACACAAAATCAATAAGATTGAGAACCGCTGCCACGAACTCTTTCCTTATACCCGGCGATCCTATCTTGTTGTGTTATTCGTACGATCCGGTATTTTCATTTCGGCTTACATTCAGTCATGTGATAATCTCGCCTCAGTATGTTAGAAAGGATTTTTCGTTTGAAGATTAAACTACCCACGATAGTTCGAATGTATGTAGTGAGGAAAATAAAACTGTTTGAATGAATAAAACAGGAAATTGTTTGCAGTGATTTTGATCCTAGGAAAAAAGGAAACGCTATGCTATGCTTCATCTGAGAGTTCTTATAAAAAAGAGTTCTCAAAGATGTGTGAAGTCTACCAATTTGCACTTGACTACTGACCTAAAACTCTCTCACTCTGAGAGAACATCCGTGTCCAGCAGTGGGACAATAATGGGTTGATGAGAAGAGATGCTATGCTTAATTGAATAAAGATAATTAGCAATTAGTAGATATATTTTAACTGATACCTCAGACCTTCATAGCCAAATTACTTTTTTATAAATAAATCTTAATTAAATACTTTTACACTTTCTACACTCATAGCCCTACACTGAGATTTTCTCCTGTGTTGTGGGTTCCATGGACACACAAAGACGAATACACAAACACTCAGACCCAGAACAGAATCTAAACTCATCATTCAGATATCTGTCTGGCCGGCGATCGAACCCGGAACCCACTGCGTGTCAGCCCGGTATGGTAACGAAGCCACCACGCGGGTCGTCACTTTGAAAATCCTATCTCTAGACTTTTCTATTCATACAAAATACCAATTTGAAAGCTTTGCGGTTGTTTAGTATTCGGTTGCCGGAATTTCTGCTTTAGGCTACATGAAAGTATTAGGGCTATGAAACAGTAGTACTTTTTTATTACACTGAAGTAGCTAACGATTATGTAGTCCACCTGATGGTAAGTGTCAACTACCGCCCATGGACATCTGTAAGCAACTTCATATAGAACAGGGGTTCTATCTGAAGTCGATCACAGATGCTTTGGTACTCCTGAGAACTAGGATGGTTGCCTCATATACAAGTGAGCCGGCAACCACACCCTTCCAGGAAACGCATCAATTGCTTCACGTTAGAAATAATTGCGGCGATGGCCCCTCCAGGTCGAAGGTTCTACCACCTGACAAACTATTTATGTATTATATAAGTGTTAGTTACTCACGGAAAGGTGATGCCTTCTTGTCTTCAATAATATCAACTTCATCGGCAATCTCGTCAATTAACCGTGGAGCGATTATCCCGTTTGACGTCACATCTTCATCCAGTTGCATCTCCAAAGCAGTTGACCTTAGGAACCTGCAATTGAGAGTTTTATAGTCTCTATACTATTATACTATTAGCTTCCGTACTATTTATATGGCTACCAAAAAATATCACCATCGCCCAGGGTCACTGGCAAATATTGTCTAATGGCATTCTCTGATGGCCTACCCTGGGATGGCGGCATTAAGTTTACCCTTGTAATTCTTACTTTAAGGAAATTAAATGGGTTTATTTTGCATAGGTGTACGGGGACGCTTACAAATTGTCAGTTACATTTTTTCTTACACTACCACCGGATCGGAACACGACCACACTGAGAAGATCCGGCAAGAAACAGCGCGTTTGTCTTCTTTGTGGAGGTGTTTCAAAAAGGAAATAACAATATATTTTTTTTTTAATAGAGATGTAACTATTTCATGTAACTATGTATATTCGAGTCACTTTAAACCATCCCGGCACTAATGGTATCTAACAATTAACGATAACACAAAAGGCTTATTGCACCGTCATAATAATTTTTAACCCCTGACCCAAAAAGAGGGGTGATATCTATATATATTAAAGGCAATTCCTACTCACTGACGTATAGGTATATTAATGCACAGCCGAAACGACTGCACCTAGAAACATAAAATTTGGTACAAGGGTTCATTTCGTGGTGTAAGTGAGCGATAAGAAAGGATTATTAAAAATTCAATCCTTAGGGGGGTCAAATAGGGGTTGAAAGTTCGCCAATTTTGAAGCAAGCTTTATGAAACTTAGTATCTGGCTTTATGGGTAGAAATAATAAAATAGTAATTTTACCATTTTTTTAAATCAGCCCCTAAGAATTTATATTCTACCCCTATTATAGAATAGCTTGTCTAAATATAAAAGCTAATTGACGTGACCTAAGCAATTAAATAAATATTCAATTAGAAAAAGAAATTTAACAATTAGATCGAACAAAAAAGTGTCTAGACAAAAAAGGTAGCCTTAAAATAAAACCTCTAAAGACATTAGAACTAACAAAGTACTAATTGAAATATAATAAGAAATAAATTATGTTTAAAATGGGGAAAATTATTCTCTACAACTTTCTTTAATTTCACAGTTAGTTTCAGAAGACATCTTTTTTGTAATCAGAATGGATATAAAGTTTTTGAAACTTAGTTTCTCTTGTATTAAGCCACTTGCCTTACCGTCGAGGAGAAGCGGTTAAGATATAAGTATTTTACATGAAAATAGATAGCTTGATTTCTACCGTACCGGGACTACATACATGGCATTTAAGTAGGTTCGGTTCCCTTAAGGTTGGCGAGAAAGAAAAAAAATCCACCAATTTATTTTGTCTCGACAATTTTCAGAAACTGTAAATCCTGTTTTTTTTTTTTTTTTTATAAATATAAAGTAGTAAACGAGCAAGCAGCCCACGTGATGGTAAGTAATTACTGCCGCCCATGGACATTTGTAAGCAACTTCATATAGAACAGGGGTTCTATATGAAGCCTATCACAGATACGTTGCTACTCCCTAGGACTGAGATGGTCGCCTCATATAAAAGTGAGCCGGCAACCACACCCTTCCATCGAAACGCAAGAACTGCGTCACGCTAGAAATAGGTGTGGCGGTGGTACTTCCCCGGTCGAACTACATTGTTTCTACCACCTGTCGAATCTCGCGTAAAAAGTAAAAAAAACTTCAGGTTCT
This sequence comes from Cecropterus toxeus, assembly GCA_018249875.1. Classification (NCBI taxonomy): domain Eukaryota; kingdom Metazoa; phylum Arthropoda; class Insecta; order Lepidoptera; family Hesperiidae; genus Cecropterus; species Cecropterus toxeus. The sequence goes on along the minus strand of DWNE01007357.1, from coordinate 1,846 downwards.
AGAAAATCTTCTATTTTCGCCGTTCAACACTATTGCGCTCCTCTTAACAAAGCCACGCCTATTTTTATAGGTTTTTATTCAGATTGAAGTACCAAGCGAGCATGCAGTCCACCTGATGGTAAGTGGTTACTGCCACCCATGGACATCTGTAAGCAACTTCATGTAAAATAAAGGTTCTATTTGAAAACTCGCTTGTTAGCTGAGTAGGTAAGACAAGTGTCTTAGTGATAGTATTCTAAAATGAGGATTAAGGAATTTTAACGTTCAATAGATTCGAACACTTTAGCTGCGCTGAGCTCGGCTTTAAGTTACAAGGATTGTGGTCTTGTTGTAATTAAACTTTAAGTTAATCGAATTTGGTTTTCAGTTTCTTTAACAATTTTTGTACGTTTGCTTATAAAGCGAGTTCTATTGAAACGAGATGATTTATTTTTAACGCTTTATATTCATCGTTATGGTCAAAGATGTTTTCATTGTATTGTACATTTATTATACTTTTATCAGATTGGAGTAGCAAACGAGTAAGTAGCCCACCTGATGGTAAGTGGTTACTGCTGCCCATGGACATTTGTAAGCAACTTCATATAGAACAGGGGTTCTACATGAAGTCGATCACAGATGCGTTGCTATTCCCGAGGACTGAGATAGTTGCCCCATATAAAAGTGAGCCGGCGTAAATATAGATTATAGATGAATAAATACATACATCACGATTGGCAAAACCGCAAACGGATTGTAGATTTGTCGACAAGAAGGTAGTTAAGAACAAACTAGTTCCTTAATCTCCAGTGATTGATACAGACCACTGCTAAGCTCAACCATTGTAGGTACGGTTTGTTTTAGAAGTCCGTTCATTAAGTTCATGAACTCCTTATGGTTTGTTAACTTGTGTTAAAGGAATTTTGATCGTATATTGTAACAAAGACTTGTTCGTCCCAATAACACAAGTCTGCAAAATAAATAAAAATTTGAGCTGTTTTGGTTTTTTCGCGTAATTCTCATGTTTTTGGATGTGTTGAACTCTAAAATGACTCTCATTTTGTCATAGAACGTCACGTTTAGTAACAATGTAGGTATCAATGTTAAACCAATTATCATCTTAAAATTATAGATAAAAGACTTAATATTTTATTTCAAATTTATAATTGCGTAACAAAACTTTATTTTATCTAAATATATATTAGTAAGTATAATGGTCATACAGGTAGACCATTTTAAAGGCAATCTATCCTTCTTTTTGAGGATCTGTCATAGTTGTGATGTATTGTGGATCAGTCATAAGTCGTCTTATATCTGGTCCCTTAAAAACACGTTCCTTCAACTTTGCCTCTGAGAAGCCTGGAAAATTTTTGGACGTTCTTTTCGCAAACCTTAAGCTCCCTCGGAGGCTAACACTTTTTGGTACAATGATTAGCTCGGTATCTACTATCCCATAAACACAAACAGCAAGAGATTTTGGTAAATCTAGATTGTTGTTAGAGCAACATGCCTAAGATTTTTAAATTACCGCACACTTGCCAACTGTGGTCTTTATATTTTAATTTACTAAGAACCAATTCCAGATTCTTGTAGGTTTTCTTGAGGTGTACGGAATCACCGACAGGAATGGAGGCATAGAAATCGCCATTGTGAAGCAGAACCGCTTTAAAGCTTCTTTTTGAAAAATCTATGAAAATACGCCTCTGCGCTGGGTCTTATAACATCTTAAATGTATCCATCAAACCTAAATTCACACATGGCGTTCTTTATTTAAAAAGTAATGGTAGTAATGGCCCGTATACATTTAAAAACAGTAATAAAAGTTAAATTGTACCTTTTTGTTAATGACTTCAAGTAAGCCCAAAAA
>DWNE01007356.1:0-12310 GCA_018249875.1 Cecropterus toxeus | reverse complement strand
TATGTGAAATCTTAAGTTTACTTAAGTTACGATTAAGTAATATGTGTTTATACTTAATATTAGACATAAATTATAAATATATATCCTAAATGAGATTCTTGAGTGAATTGTTGAAGGCTAAAATGTACAATGCGAGTAGTCCTTCTTATAACTACAGAAGACGAGTTAAGCATTAAAATGACACAATTTTGTGAAGTATCAAGTAACAACATCACAATGTACTCGTTTAGCCGACAGCAAATCGTAAGATAAGTCGTTATTAAGTCGCCTTGACGCCTGCTGTTTTATAAAATGAAAGGAATTTAAAATATACGTGACGAACAGATAACCTCTTTCCTTTGGGAAGTGGGTAAAAACATCGCCATAGTCATGAAATCAAATTACAATGTCAAAATTAAATAATGAAGAAAATTATTGAGATAATGTCCGATTCATCCAACTACTATTTCATAGCTCCATGTAGGATAGGTTAGGTTAGGTTGGAATGTAATCATTATGGAGATATTGATTCATTTTGCTTTCGATACTTTATAAAACAGGCGACGACAATTGTATAATTGCGAATTATACAGCTCAACTTTTTAAACAAGCAAATTAGTAGATTAAACTAACGACAATATTAATATGTTATTAGTATCCTAAAACTATGAATAAATTAGATAGTTATACACATATAACCATAAAAGTCCATTTAAATTTTTAAACTTACACAAGTGTATGATTACTTGCTTCGTGATTTTTTAACTGCTGATTTAGCTGAAAAAAATATGAAGTGATTATTACAGAAAATTAGGTTATAATATTCAATTCACCGTAAAACCTCTATGGTGATACAGAATAAATAAGAAATACATGCAAAACGACAAAACTATACACAATTTAGTTATTATTTTTTGCTACTAGTCTAGGCCAGGGGTCGGCTACCTTTCGAGTCTGAAGAGTAAAAAATTACAATTTACAAAACTTCAAAGCTTTTAAAGAGCCACATTTTTTTTTTGCTATTTATGCTAATTTTACATTGTGTATGAAACTAAATACCACAGCTTCACATCCAAAGAGCATGTGGCTCGCGAGCCGCAGGTTGTCGGCCCCTGGTCTAGACTATGATTTCGAATGAAGATCTACTGCATGTCATTGACTGCGTCAAAACAAAATAAATAAATACCCAAATAAAAAATCTCAGTATGGTAACATAAACAAAATTCAAAATCAATATAAATCTTACCAGTCTGCTTGTCTCAAGAAAGTTGTATGTTTCGATAATTTTCTGAAGATTTAGGTCAGGAAATTATTTTGGTACTTATTTTGGTTTCTTTAATCCTTCGAAAATTTATTGCCATAATCTAGAATTCTAGACCATAGTTGTGGTATATGAACATTATACGATTATAAGAGGGTACATAAATATGACAGCTAGTGTCTACCCGCTTTGATGTGAAGTATGGCATTAAACGTTTAGCTAAATAACGAGTGGTGTTTCCTTGCATTGTCCCGGCTTAATTTAAGAAATATTACAGTGGCGACGAGGTATATCGAACGTTGTGTTTTTAATACCACGCGAAGCCAAAATAAATATTTAAAATGTCTATTTTCGGAAGTGTTCCCCACTTTGATTGTAAAGTGGATGAGTGGACAGTGCACAAGGCCCAACTAAAGAACTTTTTTGAAGCAAATGGTATAACTGAGATATCTGATCTCGGTGGCAGTAAAAGGCGCGCAATATTGTTAAACTGCATGTCACAAGACTCCTACCGCCTTACGCGAGACTTGTTGTTTCCCGAAACGCCCGAGACCGCCACGTACGCGTCGATCGTAACTACATTGGATTCACACTTTAAACCTAAAAAGTGCATATATGCTGAACGTGAAAGATTCTATACAGCTATAAAGGATAGTCAAGAATCAATGACAGATTATGCCGCACGTCTGCGTGGATTAGCAGCAGAGTGCAATTTCGGCACGTCGTTGGAAATGTGTTTGACGGATCGTTTCGTTCTTGGTATAGATTCTTCGGTCGTACGTGAGAAATTATACAGGGAAGATGCCACAAGTTTAAAAATGAATTCGGCACTGGAAATAGCAATCGCGGTGGAGGGTGCAGCGAGGATCGCTCGCAGCACCAGCACAACAATAAAAAGTGAACCGCTGATGTATGCAGGTACGCGGTATCGTGGCATGACCAGTGCAAACACAAGCGCAAGCGGCAACCGCAGCTCGACAGCGGCCCGGTGCACCGTGTGTGGAGCCAGGTCGCACGATGCCGCCAGTTGTGGATATCGGCACCTTGCGTGTGACAGTTGCGGAATTAAAGGACATTTGAAGAGGATGTGTACCAGTAAGAAAAATGTTAGCGTTAAGAAATATCGTGATCAAAGAAGCAGCTACCGTAATAACTATATGTTTGAAAGTGATCATAGTGATGGTGAAAATGTGGCTTCCGTAAATAATGTCCGTTTCTTTGGTGATAAACCGGTTTCCGTGGAGGTGTGCATACGCGGCACTGTGCTCGGTATGGAGGTGGATTCTGGCAGCGCTGTGTCGGTGCTGCCGGCCGCCACTTGGCGCAATTTTTTCTCAAACACGGAACAACTCGGTAAGGCGAATAAAACATTACGCACTTATAATGGGTCAGTTGTAGCCCCGTTAGGTATATGTAGGTTACCCGTGATTTACAATAAAATAACCCATTTATTAGACTTTTACATCGTTGAGGACGGACCTGTGCCACTACTCGGCAGAGATTTTTTGTCAAAATTTAATTTAGCTTTCGTAACTCTTAATCATTGTTCTATAAAGGACAACGAATTCGTTTTAAATAAATATAAAGATCTATTTTCGGGCAGGTTAGGCACTTTTAATAAATATAAATTAACTTTGCATCTAAAGGATGGGTCGGTTCCTAAGTTTTGTAAAGCGAGACCCGTTCCCTTTGCATTAAAAGAAAAAATTAGCAATGAATTAGATAGATTGGTGCGCGTAGGTATACTCAAACCGGTTTCTTACTCGCAATACGCATCGCCTATTGTGGCAGTCCTTAAGAAAAATAATGATGTACGTATTTGTGGTGATTACTCGGCAACAATAAACAAAGATCTTTTAATTGATTCTTATCCTCTGCCTACTATAAATGAGTTGTGTTTGTCGTTGAACGGTTGTCGTTATTTTAGTAAAATCGACTTATCCAACAGTTATAATCAATTTTTGTTAGATGAAAGGTCACAGGAATATACATGTATTAACACTCATAAAGGTCTGTTTAAATATACGAGGCTCGTGTTTGGTTTAGCGAATGCGCCCGCATTATTTCAACGCGCTATGGTGCAGTTGCTTCGCATGGACGGCGTTCAGGTATTTTTGGATGACGTTCTGATAGCGGCCGCCACACCACGGCAGCACTGGGAGCTAGTCGAATGTGTACTTCAAAGGCTGCAAGATGCTGGTCTCATGTTACAGAAATGTAAATGTTATTTCTTTCAAAAACAAATTGAATATCTTGGCTATATCATTGATGGTGATGGTATCCATAAAAATCCAGATAAAATTAGGGCTATAACCGAGGCTAAGGCTCCGGAAAATTGTAAACAATTAAAATCATTTTTAGGAATTATAAATTTTTATCGCAGCTTTATCCCTCGCGCGTCAATGCTTTTGGAACCCCTTCATTCCTTGTTACGTAACGATGTGGAATGGCGGTGGACTGCTAGGCAGCAAGAAGCCTTTGAAGCGATTAAAAGAGAATTGAGCTCATCTCGGGTGCTAGCACATTATGACCCCGAACAGCAACTAGTGTTGACCGTGGATGCGGCGCCGAGCGGATTAGGCGCCGTGCTGGCCGTCCGTTACCCAGATGGTACCGAGCGCCCGCTTAGTTATTCTTCTCGCTCTCTGAGTAGCAGCGAACGGGCATACAGCCAGATACAAAAAGAGGCAACGGCAATAATTTTTGGAATAAAAAAATTCCACCAGTACCTCTACGGCCGCCAAATGCCTTTCATTTTACGTACCGACCACAAGCCTCTCTTATCAATTTTTTCTCCTGATAAAGGTATCTCTCAAATGACGGAGGCACGGTTACAGCGGTACGCGCTGTTCCTAGCGGCTTATAATTACAAAATTGAATTTGTAAATAGCGAACGGAATGTGGCCGACTATTTGAGTCGTTGCCCTGTTACAAGTAACCCTGAATCTCCCATAAGTGATGGTGAGGACGTAGGGAGTTATGTCAATTTGTTGGCGGCGGCGGGGGCGCCGCTGCCGGCCACACTGGGAGAGTTACGTACGGCAACTGCTGACGACGTAATACTTTCCAAAGTTTTGATGTACTTGGCCAAAGGGTGGCCAAAGAAAGTGCGCCCGGATCTGCTGGCGTACCACCGTTGCCAACATGAGTTGCGTGTTGATAATGGGTTATTAATGCGTGGACATCGTGTGGTCATTCCAACAGTTTACCGATTGGCTTTTTTGCAAGAACTACATGCCGCACATTTAGGTATTGTTAAAATGAAAATGATTGCTAGGGATCGGTGTTGGTTTCCGGGAATCGATGCTGAAATTGAGCAGGTGGTCTCTAACTGTGATCGTTGCATAACTACTAGAGTTTCACCGCCAAAAGTCCCAATAGAAAATTGGGAGTGGCCTAACTCGGTTTTTGAGAGAATTCATTTAGATTATCTCGGTCCGATACATAATAAAACGTTCCTTGTCCTCATAGATGCGTATAGTAAATGGTTGGAGTGTATGGAGGTACCTAATTTGACTGCTACAACACTCATAAATAAGTTACAATCGATATTCACCCGTTTTGGTTTGCCACAGTGTATCGTTTCTGATAATGCAAAGACATTTATCTCGGCAGAATTCTCGAACTTTTGCTCAAAATACGGTATTAAGCATATATTTTCACCTATTTATTCACCACAATGCAATGGCCTTGCGGAAAATGCCGTTAAAACATGTAAAAAATTTATTATAAATGCTATTAAGGACGGTTCCATAAGGGATGTTAACGTACGTTTAGATGAGTACTTATTTTATTATAGGAATTCGCCTCACTGTACAACCGAGTTGTCGCCGGCACGTTTAATGTTTGGTAGGAATCTGCGTTGTAAACTCGACATACTTTCTACTCCCGCACAGTATGCACAGCCGACGGAGTCCGTGGTTGCAACGGCCGACAGAGTGCGTGTGAAACAGGCCCGACAAAAACAATATTTTCGGGGGAAACAAAAGATTTTTGAATTAAACGATCTTGTGTGGGTTAAAGATTACCGTGGTAATCCACAAAAACCGACATGGGTTTTAGGTAATATAATTACTAAGGTGGGAAAAGTGCTTTATGACGTATCCGTCCGGGATTCCGAAATTGTTTGGAGGCGTCACGCGAATCAGTTAATGTATGCAAATAATTACAAATGTTCCTCTGAACCTGTTAGCAGTGAACAGTGGTCATATGATAAATACGAAGTCAGTGCGGGTTCGAACCCCGCACCGAGCAGTCCGCGAGCTAGCATATCTGAAGCCGCGCCGCCGCCGCGGGAGCCACCTGCGCGCGGTACCTCGAGCGACGGCGCGCCCGAAGACTCGGTAGAATCCTTTGGTACGCCTTTAAGCGGTGATCCCTGTCGGTTAAACGTTAAAACAAAAGGTATGTTTCGCACTCGTTTTGGTCGGACTGTAGTTCCACCGAAACGTCTTTTCTGATAATTATAATATGTAAAATTATTCAAAATATGCATCAGTAAATACATACAATGATGTAGATACTTGGTTAATCAACTTCAACTCTTCAACCCTGATGACGCAGAGGTACTTTGAACCTCAACTATAGATGCAGGGTACTGCAAATCTAAGTAATAAGAGTTAGCTATTTGGTGCTTACGGATATATAATGAGATTGATAGGCAGACGCTACGATAAAAAAATGGCCTTCAACTCTTCAATCCCGATGATGCAGGGGTACTGCAGATCCAAACCATAAATGTATGGTCGCTCGATGGAACAATACATATCAAAGTGCCTGGCGGTGGTCGACAGAAGATTGTTTCAGAAGAGGAACTCCTTTTACTCATTACTAAGTTCCCAGTTAATAACTCTCCGCCTGCTTCTGATGTGAGGTCTGGGGGCTCCGGGAGTGATAAGGAAGGCGGTCGTGTCCCCTTGCAATCTTCGAGTCGTGTACAGGATGCCCGGCGACGGCTGCCGCTTGCTGGCATGTCAGGAGATGACCTAAAGCGTAGTAGACGTACTGCCCCTAAGAAGTGAGTCCGCTTCTTATTGTATGTAAACAACTTCTCATTTTGTACATTGTGTGTGGGTACTAAAACATTTATGTTTAACCTAATAACTTTTGAATTAATCAGTACACTCACAATAATAACATTTATTAGAAACGATGTCAGATGTTTACGATTTATAATACTCAATGTCAAATGACAATGACATTTGTCGATGTCATTAATGCATGCAGTGTGATCTTTATTTTATGCAACTAGGTACGTTCCGTTACACGTTTTTGTTTTTCTGTTAAAGTTAATTCTCGTGATTTTTTATTTTTTATTTACACTAATAAGACTACTATTTCTTATGTCATCTTTTCATTTTAGTTTAGTATTCAGAAATGTATTACTACTCACTCTGTCGCAGATAACTGTATTCGTCTCATAACTTTAATTGTTCTTGTTGTAGTATTGCCATTTATCACAGTCTTGTTATTATTATTGTAAAACCTGTCAAATGGTAAGATATAACACAGGCTCGTACACGCACTTAATAGACAGACAACCAACACGTCTACTCTCGCCAGTGGCTCTCGTATGACTGACGTGGTGCGAACGAGACAGTGATTGTCTGTGTGGGTAAGAGAGTGAATAAACGCATACACTACATCCCTTCCTTAACACAATTTTTATTAATTTAACTAGTAATCTATATACAAGACAAAATCGACAAATCAACAAATATGAGATACTACACACAATTATTTATCTGAACCTCCTTCAATTAGTTCATTTTCTTTTTCCGGTACTGCTTTCCATTCTCCTTCTACCTTTTTTAAGTGGACAACATTTCTCCGATAAGATTGTCCAGTTTCGTCGTTTCTTACTACACAATCTCCTGCATTGGTACTTTCCACGGTGTACTGGGTCGGGTCAAAATTTGGTGTCAATTTATTGGCTTTGTCCATGGCTTTTACATAAACTTTTTCGCCCTCCCTTATCTCTGACTCCATAGCTCTCCGTTTCCTGTCCCCATACTCTTTGCCTAATTCCTTTTGAATCCTGTCCCTATCTCTCACATCCGAATCTTCCTTCTTCTCATTTATATTCTCTAATGTAGGAATTTTGTCTCTATTTTGTCGTTGAAAAAACAGTTCTGATGGCGTTCGACCAGTCACCGAGTGAGGTGTACTATTGTACATCATCAAGTATTCATATAGGGAATCTGTCATGTCCCTGCGTTCTATGTGGCTAATCCGCAATCGCTTTAGAATGTCCCTATTCTGCCGTTCGACCTCCCCGTTCATCTGAGGCCAATATGGAATTGTGTTGTAAAGTTTAATATTGCATTCTCTACAGTATTCACGAAACTCTTCACTTACAAACTGCTTCCCGTTATCGGCCGTTATAGAAACAGGGAACCCGAGTCTGCTAAATATTTCCTTCAATTTTTTTATTATCTGGGCACTTGTGATGGATTTGGTCACTTTTATTTCCTTATATCTACTGTAATAATCGATTACAACTAGGAGATATTCATTACTTGGGAGTGGCCCTAAAAGGTCCATTGCCACATCTATCCATGGCCCCAAAGGCAATTCTCGCCTCTTCATAGGCGTTGGCGGGCTGGGCAAAGCCACCAGGGTACACCCCTTGCATGATTTCACTAAGTTTTCTGCGTCCTTGTCGATGCGTGGCCACCAGACCTTCGACCTCAAACGACCCTTCATAGCAACAATACCCGGGTGCCCTTCGTGCGCTGCGTCCAAAACTCTCTTACGAAGAAGTTGTGGTATCACAATTTTGTTTCCTCGTAATAGGATATTATTATAGAAACATAACTCACTGTCAAAAAATTTATAGCTTCTCACGGAGTCATCCCAGTTATTCTGATAGAGCCCTTTCCGGACACTGCAAATTTCTTTATCAGCCTCAGATGCATTAATAATCTCGCTCATTGGTATTGCCTGTGGTCGCGCAAAGGTAACCACCTGACACACATGTGTGTCTTCATCATCCGGATGGTTGTTACTTAATTGACACAGACGTGACAACGGGTCGGCGATATTTTCTTTGCCTGGCTTGTACATAATCCGATATTTGTAAGATTGCAGGCGCAATACCCAACGCTCTATACGTGCGCATGGCTTGGACTTCTTTCCAAATAGGATCTCCAATGGTTTGTGATCCGTGACAAGGTCAAATTCCTTACCGAATAAAAATATGTTGAAATGCTCAACCCCCCAGACTAAAGCCAAAGCCTCCTTCTCTGTTTGGCTATATCTTCGCTCACACTCGGTAAGGGTCCGATTTCCAAAAGCAATTATGCGTGGTCCATTTCCATCAATTTGGACAAGAATGGCACCCAATCCGACTGGGCTTGCGTCAGCTATCACCTGAGTTTTGTCACGGACATCATAATACCCCAACGATTGTATTTTTGTTAGCATTTTCTTCAAATTATCAAAAGAATTTCTTTGTTCTTTCAGCCAAAATTTCTCAATACTTGCATTTTTCCCCAATTTCTTCCTGAGTAACTCTCTTAAAGGTTCCGATATTGTGGCCAAATTAGGAATCCACTTGTTAATGTAGTTAAGGAGTCCTAAAAAACTCTGAAGTTCCTCTATGGTCTGAGGCACACGAAAATCCATTATACTTTTCGCGTACTTGTCCAGAGGAGTTATGCCATAAGGTTCTAGATGATGTCCTAGAAAATCCACGCTTCGCGTTTTGAAAATACACTTTTCTTCGTTAAGTAACACATTATTGTCCTTTAGTGTCCGTAGAACCCTGTCCAGCCTAGTATCATGTTCCTGCTCACTATCACCGTAAACCAGAATGTCATCGATAAAGTTTATTACTCCTTCACACTGAATCAACATACGCTCCAAGATCTTCTGGAATAGTTCGGGTGCGCATGTGATACCAAACATTAATCGCTTATAGCGATATAAACCATTTGGAGTAATAAAAGTGGTTATATGTCTGGAGTCAGGATGAATCTCAACCTGATGAAAAGCATCTTTGACGTCCAGTTTGGTAAAAAATTTTGCTTTATTTATTTTGGGAAGCAATTTATCCATGGTTGGAAGTGGGTGATTTTCTCTCATAATTGCGTTGTTTGCACGTCTCATATCAACGCACAACCTTAATTCTCCATTTTCTTTCAAAATTGGAACTATGGGCGAAACCCATCGTGAAGAACCTTCCACCTCTTCGATAATATCCTGATTCAGAAGTTCCTTGATTTTATCATCGACTTTCTTTTCTAAAGGGATAGGTACTCTTCGGCATGGTTGAGAAATGGGCTTCACAGAATCATCAATCGGTATCTCTACAAGTATATTCTTGAATTTCGGAAATGGTGTAGTAATCAAGTTGTCGACTTGATTGATGCCAATACCTATTCGTAATACTCCCAACTTCATCGCTGACGATTTCCCCAATAAGTCTCTTGTCCCATTACTTATTACATAAAAAGTGGTGTAATCTTTTCGGCCATTGGATTCAATTTCCGCGTCAAATGAGCCCTTCACTGTCAAGGGAAACTGACTGCCATAAGCGAGAAGAATTTTGCTAGGGTTCTTGATTTGGTTTTTTACCTTAATACCACCCCTTTTGAGCCTTTCCCATGTTTTGTCTGTTATGAGATTGGGTTTACAACCAGAATCTATGAGCATATCGATTTCTATTCCACCAACCATACAACTAACAGTAGAGTCATTATCTATTTGAAAAACATAGTCCACTTCTTCATCGTCCACCATATCAACATCATTTCTTTTCCGATCCCTTAGTCTCTTTTTATTTTCTGTGTACGTGTTACTACTTTGATTACCACTGTATTTCCTCTTCTGTGGCTTTATTTCAGAATTCCGAGATTTACAATGCGCCGAAAAATGACCTATCTTTTTACATGAATGGCAGGTCTTATTCCTCGCTGGGCAGTTCAAGTCGGTGGATTTATGAAATTTATTCCCACATCTAGTACAGCGTGAAATATTCTGTGAACTGGTCTTTGCCTCATTACAATAGATTTGACCCTTTCTATAGCTTTTATTAATAACTTGGTTTACTTCTTGGTTCTTTGCTTCATTTTCTTCCTTCCCGTATACATCCAGTTGATGATACACTAATTCCAGGGTATTTGCTAGTGTCATTATTTCGTCTAGGGTAGCTTTGTCTCCCATTGTTAAAATCTTCTTGCGTAGTTCATTTGATGTGCATTTCTCTGTGATTTGATCGATGATGAAATTATCAGGTTTCTCAAATCCACATTTTCCCGCTTGGTTACGCAATCTCACTAGAAACTTTTCCATTTTTTCGCCAGTCTCCTGTTTCAATTGTCTGAACAAATGCCGTTCGTACACTTTACTCTGCTTAGGCAGAAAGTATTCATCAAGTTTTTTCAGAGCAATTTCGAACGCATCTTGACTTTCTGCTACGGTATCCGATTCTCCAGATGGTGCAGCTCTGGCTAGAACAGGCGTAACCGCGTTAGCCCCAGGTAAATTTGAATAAATCTCCTGAAGTCCTGGTCCTCCAAAATGTAACAGAGTGGCTCTTTTCTTTTCCGGTATTTGTATGTCAGCAGCCTCAAGGTAAATTAATAACGACCTCTTCCAGCGCTCCCAACGAATACCCACAGCAGAGGTATCGCCTTCCACATCCAGTCTGTCCGGACCAGGCATAAAATTTGCCATGATGATAACCCTTCACTTCCTGGTTTTAATGGGGTGACCTGAAAACACCACCCATCAAATGGTAGCAGGAATATAACCCACCAATTTAATGGCAGCATAGCATAACCCACCAGTTAGATGGTAGCATAACATAACCTACCAATTTAATGGCAGCATAACACAACCTACCAATTTAATGGCAGCATAACATAACCTACCAATTGAATGGCAGCATAACATAACCTACCAATTGAATGGCAGCATAACATAACCTACCAATTTAATGGCAGCATAACATAACCTACCAATTTAATGGCAGCATAACACAACCTACCAATTTAATGGCAGCGTAACTAACCTACCAATTTAACGGCAGCAACTTAATCTAATACTTATCCCAAAATTAGTTGTTTAAATATGTTGGTTCATTAATTAATGGCAAAAATAATCTTGTTGTTATTTTAACTTTGATAAACGCTTTTTCTTTCTTTTTAATAACACTACCTGCTACGAGACTTGTAATTGACCTTATTATAATAACTTGTGCCTGTATCTACCGAAATAAGAGAACAATGCCGTATTTAAAATAACTATCTAAATCATAACGCGAGGATATCCTACACCTGCATGACCACATGCTTCCAAACAGTCTTAATAAAGTCCCCGATGGAACTCGAGCCTACAACATATAGTGTAATTCACTTACGTTAAAGAAATAAAAAGCTTAAAATTCACCTAAAGCAACATGATATTTTATATTGAAAGTAACTGTAGCTAAGTTGTTATATATTTATAAAAAGAGTCTATTTATGTTTCCATAATGGTGTAATTTAACTACCTATATGTAAAAGATTCCAACCTCTCAAATTTTATGTTTACCTACTATAAGGGACTTTGCCAACTAAAACATTCCTTCCCATGTAAACAAGAAATGTATGGATTGAATTTGAGGGTTTCTGTCTGACAGTATTACGTGCCTCACAGACAATATTAAAATACCTACTTAATAGGTTCAATATTTTCGACTTGTCATTCTGTGTAATTCACATGCATAAAGTCCGAACGTGATTTACGTAATACTTTTTGGAATGGAATCGATTATGTAGGTACTAGCATTTGAACTTATAAAACAATAAAACCCAGGTACCTTTACCTATACTAAGTAGTAATAACAAGACTAACAGATGTTTGTAATTCAAATTGACCCAACCATTGTTTTCTTATCTATTCTCCTCCCTTTTTCTAAAATAAAAATTAAATTACCTTTTTACTCGTCGCCACTTGTAAAACCTGTCAAATGGTAAGATATAACACAGGCTCGTACACGCACTTAATGGACAGACAACCAACACGTCTACTCTCGCCAGTGGCTCTCGTATGACTGACGTGGTGCGAACGAGACAGTGATTGTCT
>DWNE01007355.1:0-12311 GCA_018249875.1 Cecropterus toxeus | reverse complement strand
AAGGTTATTTACAGCGTCAATAGGTGTAGCGGTGGTGCTGCTAGAATTACTACAGTGACTTTTACCTCCTTCGAATAAAACATGCGCATACATGGGAAATTCAAAAACAAAATGGAGCGAATGAAGAAGTGTGTTGAATGTTGTAAGTGCCCTAGGCCTTTATAATTCCGTTCAGTTGCTTTCAGTAGTGAATAGACTTAATTAGCAGTTCGTATGTTTAAAGTATTGACGGGCCTTTCATCTTTAGTCTTCAGTTTGTGAATGCATTTATATAATTAAATATGTTCTTATTTATATATATTATATGTACATGGGTAACTGCCAAATCGCGGGCTGGGTACCTCGGGTCTTACCTCGACTAAGGATGGGTCCGCAGCAAGCTTTAGAGAGTAATTAACTTAAGTGCAAGTGCACACGCACACGCACACGCAGACGCACACGCACACGCACACGCACACGCACACGCACACGCACACGCACATGCACACGCATACGCACACGCACACGCACACGCACACGCATTAACATACAGATACATATACACATAGTGGCCACTTTCCAGGACTGCATGCTCATTTGCTACTTCCATATTACAAAAAAATATTTAGCATTGAACTTATAACTGCTGGATGTTTGTTTGTTTGTATAAATTAATGTTTTGGAATAATTGTACCATTATCAATAAGCACTTATACATTGGCTCATGTAATACGTTATGTTTTCTGAGTTCCAGTTCCGAGTTGAGAAACAATTTCTTTTAAATACAATGCGTTAATTCATTAAACAGTACATTTGTATGGGAGTGTAGGTCGAGGACGGCTCTAGCTATTTGCGGATACTTCCATATTCATTGGCTAAGCTAATGACAGGTGGACGCTTTGAACTTTATTGTGGTGGTCTGTACCTATAATGTAATTGTTTTTTGAATGTCGTGTGTATAACTAATTTTATAAAATCAATAACTAGGGATCTTTCTAAGAAGTTCCTCGCGAGCTATATACCTACTTGTATAATATACTCATATATTCCCTTTTTGTTCATTATCCATTTATAAGTTAGTTTCAAGGAGGAATATTTTATTATTGCTCTGTATAACATTACGTTTATTAAGTTCGTGACTATCCTATAATAAATTGGAAGTCATACTTATGTACATATTATAGTTAGCTAATTTTGAAGTGATACAAGCTCAAAATGGGAACCATATTTATTGGGCTACGGTTCCTTTCTATCTAAAAATGGTGTTGATTTTTGATGGTTTTCATGTACCTAGTAACTTTTACTGGCCCTTTCTACACCTGCTCCGTTCAACTTCCTTCTCCCATATTCTTAAATAGGAAAAAGCCGATATTACTGACGAAATTTCGCATTTAAAATACCATCGAAAATGCATTGATCATATAAATAAACGTTATTTATGATGGACACAGCATTACGAAATTGTTTAACGTGTGTTCAGACGATCTACCTTTCTCTATTAATTTAGACCCGTGAAACAATTCTATTAAATCGATGTACAAATAAAGCTATGAATTTAACGGACAAATTGAGAAACAGCAATATTTACTTACTGGTCATAATAAATAAATGCGTACACACATATTATAATCAATAAACTGCAATCGGATTTCAATATCGATGTTTATAAATCGATATCAGCGTGAAATCTTGTAGAGATTTCTATTCGAGTCAAATGCGTCTGTTGCACAGTTAAATAAAATCGGTATGTTCATTTCATTATATGGCATGACGACTTCACTAAATAATTATTTAAATGTAAAACAAAATGAAATTAAAAAAATATTTTTTTACGTGCTGTTTTTTATGTTTAGACTGTGTAAAAACAAATTTTCGTGTTGGACTATAAATTATTTAAGAGCATTTCTAATAACTGTTAGTATTATTATAATAATTTCTTGCAGTTTGGACAAAAAACTTTAAGTATATTAGGCAATACAACATTTTTCATAGATAATGAAAATACATAAATACACATACATGAACGATATCACAATATAAATTTGACAACATTTCTAAGTGAATTTTATAAAGGAATGATGATTTTAACATGACATAACACATTATTGAACATAAAAAAATTTAACTCATTACTTATATATGAATAGTACATAGATCCAGATTTCGTTCCACGGCCAACCAAGGCTGGCATTCTTCTATAGATTAGCATACTACAATTTCTTACACCTCTTACCTCGGTTTCAGCTGCGCTTACGCATATTGGCGCACAAGAATGCAGTGTTACGCAACAAGCGTTCACCGGCCGTAGGTACTATTTAAATTACGTTTTATATATTTTAAATTCTATACACCAACTTATGCATTCGAATTGATGACCCTTAATTTGAAGCGACACACGACAAAACTGTAAAACTTATGGATAATGACGATAAATAAAACACTTTAAACGAGATAATATGGATACGATCGTATTTAATTCAATGAACTTTGTGCTAGCGGTGTTGGGAAGAACATTAAAATAATATTAAGATAGCCAAGTTTTAAAACTCTGTGCGCTTAAGGAATTTATTAGGTAAGCTCTAAAGAAATGTTTGTAATTATTTGATAGTAACTCGGTTAATTATAATTTTAAAAGAGGCGAGGCGCCGTATTATTTGTTTTATTGTTAGTTAAAACTTGACTTCTCTGTTAGTTTTTGTAATGCACATTTTTATTACTGATTATTTGATTACGTGAATGAATTAAATATAGGATACATTTAAACTTAGCAACAGTAAACATATCTTCAGTGTCTAAAATTTATTTAGATCTTTACAAGTACAAATTTTCCGATGTATATATTATATTATTTAACAATTTATTTATAAGTTATATATTATTCCATACAAAACATTTAACTAACGGTTTATTAATATCGATGTTGAAACAATGCGTTCAAATTTGTCAAAGTGTAACCTTTAGCCTACGAGTCTACCTTTACCAGTTGCCTACTTGTAAGCCTACCCTGTAACAGATAATAAATGTATTGAATGAAATGCCGCCATTTGCTAAATAGACTATTAAAGGTTAATTATCGCGATAGAAAAAAAAAAGTTATTAGCACTATTAGAGGAACAAAAAAATAAATAAAATTGAGTGTAAGAATTCTGTTTCTTTTTTATTTTGATGCGCTCTTTATCAAAAGATTTTGTCGTCGTTATCATCAAGTGGATTATGAGCAATCAATATTTCATTTTTACCCGTGTCAGAAGAAGGGTAATGTTTTTCGAGCGTATGTATGTTTGTATGTACATATATAATTATGTCTATTTCTTTTGCACGCGCTACAGCCCAAACAGCTTGACGGATACATTGGCATATTATTAGAATCGTCTCAATTTGCAGAGTGACATAGGCTATACAATTTTTCAAAATGGCACCAGGAATGAGAGGAAAAGGGGGGAGGGGGGGGACGATTTTTTTTACTATTAGGACAATGTGGGTATCAAATGAAAGCTACTAAATAGACCAATCTAAAAATACATACTGCGGTACTTTTACTTGTGTATTTTGACTAAAACTCATATACGCGTAAAAAGTAGTCGGGTTTTTTGATTTCATGTTTTTATCGATGATACTATGTAGTTGATGAACTTGTATATTTGTAATATATATGGAGAGGATCCGAATTATGTAAACATTCTAGGAAATATCGTTGCGGTTCCTTTACTATGTTACGATTAATGCTTTCCTCATTACAGTAAAGAAGCGTTTACGAACTAGCTACGACAGCCAATGAACGGTTACGACCGCCATATTAATTTAATGTCGTAGGCGTCAAAGGATCATCTAAAGTAATTAGTTATGAAATTTATTCTACCAGTAAGTGATACGCAATATTGCACAATTCCAACTTTCCTACTAATATTATAAATGTTAATGTAAGTTTGTTTGTTGCGTTTTCACGCCAAAACTACTCAACTGATTACCATGAAACTTAGTACACATATTCTTAGAGATATTAAAATAAATATAGGATACTTTTCATTAAACATTGTTGTGTTGAGGAATTTTATATTTGTATTTATTGAGAAAGGCTATGGGCTATATAACATCACGCTATGTGCCACTGGACATAGGACTCCCCTTAATGCAACACTCTAACCGGTCCAATGCCTACACAGTCCAGTAGTTGTCCGTCTTCTTCAGATCATCGGTCTTTTGGTCAACAGGTGCTTCTTTTTCGTAAAAGTTTTAACTAAACTATTTTTAACTGCTATTCTTATAATTTATTGATCTTGTTTTTAAATGTTTTTAATCAAATCCAATAATTGTTATTTGAAAATATTAATATTATTGTCTTCAATAATATAATCCATTTCTGTAATTATAATTCAATAAATGAATTTTAACTAATTAATGAATATCTAATGCACCCTATGTGATAACAAGTCACTGTTGCAACTGTTCTCCTTATCTGTTCTAGTACAGAAGGTGGTAACAGCTAGAAAATATTTGGATGTTCCAATGTACTCCGCAATATATTTCAAAAATATTGTCTAACGTTCAAAGAATTCAATAAGTTTAACCAAACCAGATCGGTTCAGGAACGGGACAAACAAACAAATATTCTTGTATACAGTTAAGATGCGCGAATTCCATCTAGGAAATAGGTTTTACGAACCTGCAAGCGCGTCAAGCCGGTTGCATATACATTACAAAATATCCGTATATACTCGTACATACTACGTATTCACAACTAGCGTCTCAGCCTGCCATCTCTAGCCAATTACCGCTTGCAATAAAATAATTGAATTCAGGACCGGATTCTAGTTTCGATACAGACGGAAAGACATCGGGCTGGCATTAATTACAGGTTGAAGACTGACGTCTAGAAAGTCCGACCTCAGGTCAGAACAGGACAGTAAGTTAGGACTGATAGCTTGTCCACGTTGCTGGATTTTTTGGTTCTGTACATTCTTGAAGTGAAAAGTTCTGTAGGCGCATTGAGCACTTTTGGGTGAACAAAAATCATGGAACTCGTGTCATCGTGACCGATCGCTTCCCTTTCATAGATATATCTCTGGCGTATTTTAAGTTTTCACTTTTTTGGGCAGTCCTCAGGACTGCTTTTTGCAGTTGCAAAACATAAAATAGTCATCCACAATCCTCATCAACTGACCCTCTAGATCATATTTCTGAATGCTAGTCGAATGTCGATATGTATACTTCTTACACCTTTGATATTATAAAGAATCTTTAATCGTGTAGTCTCAGCAAAAAAAGTTCTAAAAAAAAATTGGCTCGTTTGACCATGAATTATATACAATCAATTTGATACTTTGTTCAAAATACTGTACCATATAGATGCAATGAAACGACTTTATTTTATTTAGGGCTACGAAGGCACTCCTAAATTTAGTCCATAAATTTTCCTATTGTAATCCCAAAAATAATGATAAAATTCCAAAACAAATGTGAATAAATACAAATAAAACAAAAGATCAAAATCGCTACTTCTTAAGTCTCAAGAATATTTACTTGATTTTTATGATTAACGATTAACCATTGAACACAAAAGTCTTAATTCCCGTCCAAATATTGACCATACACGTAGATTTATACTTTTAATATTGAAAAGGGTCTTCGAAGTCATTAATTGCGGGTTGACGCGTCGCACGAGGCTGGAGTAGAAAGCTCGACCTCGGGTCAAACCGGGATGGCACTCGTTTGGAATTCAGATGCAGAGAATCACTTTCGCGTTGCCTTTTAGAGTTTGCTAGACAACTATCACGTTAGAGAAAGAAATATCGTTGTTTAGTATTGATTTAATGTGATTTTCTCGGTTCAAAGCTTGCTTTTAAGCTGAAAAATATTTTTGAGCTTATTTGTATGAAATAGGTCAAACGGTGTGGAAAAAAGAGCCGTTTTTGCGTTTAAAAAATCTCGTACCAATTAAACTTTTAAACCTAATTCAGTCCAAACTTTTTTCTAAAATCGATTTCCTTCGAAGAAACCGATTACGACAAAGTTTCCTAAAACTTTTGAATGTGCACCTCTGACCCTAAATCTTTATCTGACTGTAGACCATAATTCGATGGAGACAATCAGTCTGGACTAGACATGACTAATCCAATAGTTACGCCAACAACGCCGGGTTAAAACATAGCATTATATTTAAAAAGGTCTCATAATTTACAAGATAAAGCTCGCGAGAAACTTTCACGGCATCATTGATTGAAATTAAGATTGATCGAACTTACGTTGCGCATCAGTTGACATTTTAAGCAAATATTTTGTTCACGAAGTTGCAATTCGTAATCAGGTTCGTTAGTAAATATCAGGTAATTAACAGCGCATCTTTATTTGACAACCTGGTTGATGTAATTTTATGGTTAGATTCATAGATATAAAGAACTAGATATGCTTGTTACTCTAAAGTCTTTGGCGTCACAAGTTAGTTTTGAAATTACGTGAGTTCTCTTAATTCATCACCCGTCACCCTATAAAGTTATAGGTTGTAGAACAGGTTGTAGGTTGTAGGTTGTTGAACAGGTTGAATTCAATCATAAATACGTTGCCACTTCGGGGACTAAAATGATCGCATCCACACCCTTCCACCAACCGCCATCATCAAACTTGAAATAAGTTAGGTGGTGGTACCTCCCAGGTCGAACCATGTCTTTTCTACTAACTTTAAAGATCTATTGTTTGAGGACTAATGGAAATATGAAAAACTTTATATAGTATATTAACACCAAAACATTGCACATACAGCTGCAGATAGAAACAGGTGTAGCATAGTAGGTGGGAAGTGAATCATAAATGTTTCAATGACCTTTAAAACAATATCGAAATATCGGTTTGAGGTAATCAACTTTACCCAATACCATATGTTTTAAGTATATAATAAAAGTCACTTACTGAAGTGATAAGAATAAAAAATGTATTTACATCAACAACTTAGCTCTCTTCGTCAACTGACTAACGCCAGTTGACCCAGTGTTCAAAATTCCACTATAATCAACAATAATAATGCATTAATAACTCTAAAATTCGTAATATAAAAAAAAAAACAAAGAAAGTGCAGTACTGTTTATCTACTTTTATATTATTTTATATATGATTTTGTTTATCTGTCTTATATAAAACTAATCACAATTATTATAAAATATATTGGATTTATTATCTGTGTGCTAACATAGATATTTTACGCCCACAAATTAAGTGTCGTGTTATAGAATTTGGCCTCAGGAGCATATCTGACGAATTAAATCTACGGTTAGAATTGATTGATGGTGCGAATTTTGAGGTTAAGTAATTTTTAAAACAGGATTTAAGCGTAGTGATGGCCTGCAACTAACTTCCTTTTGACTTTTTAATTTGCTCTTGCGAAATGTTGTAATGTATCAAATTATAATTTAAGTATATTATAATATAGGGTGTCCCAAAATTAACGCAAGATTCGAATTTGTTGCCATTTGTGCAATAAAGTGTTGGCAACCCTAAAAAACAACATTTCGATATCTGACAGTTTAGGGTTAGTAAAAATGGAGCCATAGAACAACAAGTCTCTATTATTGAACAATATTTAAAAAATAATGAAGCTTAGGGACCGCAGTTTGTAAATTGCATACAAAATATGGTCGGAATACCTAGTGTACTTAACAGTTGGAAAACTTTGCTAAATGTCATTTTTCAACCAATCTCTTATTAGTTGAGAAATGAAACAATTGGAAAAGCCCGTGAAACAATTAAATTACTGCATGACACATTTCCAGGTCGTGTACTTTCTCGTTTCGGTGATCAAAATTGGCTCACTAGATCATGTCATTTAACATAATTAGATTCTTTTTTATGGGTTTATTTGAAATCATTATTTGTTATTCCATAAATAACCCTATCTCATGCATTTTATAATTTAAAAAAAAATAATAATCAAAAGACTAAAAACTTTGTTTTCTACTTCATTTAAATCTTGCGTTTATTTTGAGACGCCCTATATAAGCCCTTAATTGAAAGATATTGTCGCTATCGATCTTTTGAAACAATGATAAATGGTTTAATGGAATTTTCCTTTTCAAACTCTGTCAACTTTGATACATCGTGCAAGTTTGCAATGTTCATAATAAATAAAGCAGTCTAATTAAAGTTTGAATAAATGTTTATGAAAATGGAAACTGGTTATTACCTACCCGAAAACTACCCGAAAACGTAACGCCGCATGAAATAAAGGCTCACAAGACCTATCTTCACAAAAATGAGAACCAATTGAAAGTTGTCCTAAAAAAGACAATACAACTATCTTCTCTATTATATTGATTGTCTACACCTTATATAAGTTTTCCATACATTTCATCTGTAATTTTGACTGTAGATAACGTACAGGGTAAATATTTTACGTATTTAATTTGAAATTTAAACATAATTATTATATACTTCATTACCCACGTTTATTAGAGAACAATGTATTAAAAACAAACAAACATAACGTCATTTTATATAGCCTAAAGTCTTCCACTATGAATCTACTTTTCAACATAAAAATATTTTTTCAATTCGAACCAGTAGTTCATAAGATTAGCCCGTTCAACTAAACAAACTCTACTGCTTTATAATATAGGTATAGATTGAATCCAAAAATTATA
The DNA here is from genome assembly GCA_018249875.1 of Cecropterus toxeus. Classification (NCBI taxonomy): domain Eukaryota; kingdom Metazoa; phylum Arthropoda; class Insecta; order Lepidoptera; family Hesperiidae; genus Cecropterus; species Cecropterus toxeus. Next base: position 3,705 of record DWNE01007355.1, on the reverse strand, counting down.
AAATTTTGAATTGTAATAAAAAAAATAAAAAATCACTCTCATCATTTTTAGGGTTCCGTATAGATCCTTATAGATTCGTCATGTCTGTCTGTCTGTCCGTCTTTCAGTATGTCACAGCCACTTTATTCGGAAACTATTAAGACGATACAGTTGAAACTTGGTAGGTAAATGTATTATGTAAACCGCTTTCCAAATTTCGTACAAAAAATATTAAAGTTAGGGGGCTCTCCGTACATGGAACTGAAACTTATTTTTTTTATCTTACATACACGTGTCTACAGAAAGGTCTTCAAAAATGATATTGAGGTTTTTAAAACCATTTTTTCTGCAAGTCTATGGTTTGAGAGATAAGCCCTTTCAAAGCGGTAAAATGTGTGTACCTCCCCCCCTCATCTAACTTTTAAACTGAGTGTTAAAAATCTGGATAAAACATATGTTGTAGATGTTAAGGAAAACTTTCAACGAAAATTGGTTGGAGTAAGATACGGTTGACAGTTTTTGAGACTTAGCACTTTTTCAAAAACCGAATAATGTAACTTTGTAATCATATATAAATACTATGAAAAACAAACTTATGTTGATAGTTGGAAAACTGGTCACCTTTATTAACTATTTTTAACAGTAGAGCTATATTTCTTCTTCAAGATTTGTGAATGATAATGCTACGGAACCCTTCGCGGGGGAGTCTGATTCGCACTTGGCTGATTTTATTTCGTAACGCACCTAAAGAAGTATAACTTCAAAAGTGCATTACGTACCTAAGTCTTAATGGATCGGAGATTGATTACTGCAAAGCTGTTTTCACTAATTTGACAGTGTAACCACACTTGAATTTATATAATGAAAACCGTAAAATCTATCTATTAATGCACCTAGTTTCGAATAGTCGCTGTCAATAGTTAACGTGATTGTGTGCCGATAAATAGGACGGGGATTCATCCTAAAGTCCTACATATGCGCTAAAATTATACTCGTAAAGTTTTCGAAAACCGGTTCATTAAGTGAAAATTATTCAGAATTATCCAGTTTCAAAACTTTTCTATTAGAATATTCCAAATAGAAACCAAAGCATGAACAGCAAAAGTACAAAAGTAACATATCTTGCACTAGGCGAGACTCAGTTAGAAACATATGAGTTAACATAAGAATTCCACCGAGTAATTTACCATTTATCTTGGTTTAAGCCTGAAAATGTCCCTCGAGTATCATTTGCAATAAGTTTTGCGCACTGCACCTGTAAGAGCACTAAATCTACTGGATTCAATTTCTAGTTAAAATTGCCGTAATATAAAATGAAGTTTCGTGCTATGCAGGGGTACTATTCTGAAAATAAACTCTTTACAATAACGTTTAATTAACTTTTACAATGTCTTGGTTAAGATAATTAAATTTGAAAGTGTTCATTTCTCCCTTCAAACCAGTTAACATAGCACATAATTCTGAAGACGGCGCTCAACACACTTTGCTAAATCATATCGACGAGTATATGAGCGCCGACTTCAGAACTACGTACTGTGTATGTTATAAACAAATATATATTTAAATTATTTTTTAATTTTTTGTGACGCTTATATTTTTTGTTAATTTTTTTTTACCCTTTTTAGTGATGTGGTGAAAACATAAAATCAAACATAAAAACACACTGTGATTAAACCTTTAACACGTAAAATTTAACCAAAACATAAGACTAAGCCATAACACTTCTATAACTTGTATTAAGGTAATTAAAGATTAGGTCTATTCAGATTTCTGTTCTGGGTCTGGGTGTTTGTGTATTCGTCTTTGTGTGTCCATGGCACCCACAATACAGAATAAAGTCCTACTGTGGGGCTATGAGTGTAGAAAGCGTGTGTATTTTTTTTATGTTATATCCGTAAGCACCAAATGGCTAGCATTTATGGTTTAGGCCTGCAGTATCTCTGCATCATCATGATTGTGGAGTTGAAGGTCAAAATTTTCATAATATATTTTTGCTTCATAACTTTGTTACACGTCCGTAAGCACTAAATGGCTAATTTATATGGTTTGGGCTTTAAGCACCACTGCATCATCAGGGTTGAAGAGCTGAAGGTCAAAATTCCATCATAATATTATTTCATACCTAATGTTTATTCCAAGTTCCACGAGAATCGGGTTCGTAAAACTAGAGTTATCCGAAATTATCTAAAAAACAGGAGGAGTGGTGGTGATTTCCACCCCATAACTTGCAGAGTTCATCATTGGATTCCACCTATGTCCAAAAAAGAAGGTTCTGTAATGAAATTTCCCACCAAATGAAAGAAAAAAAATAGAAATCCGTCCAGAAACACCCGAGTTATTCAAGATTATAAGAAATTTGCTTTTTCCCATTTTCCGGGAAAACTGTTGAAAATGTATCGGTTTCCATAAAATGGGACCCCTGTGAAACTGATCGCATACATCGACGGTCGAATCGTGACGATCGGTAGCGGCATCCGGGAGTTATGCCCGAACATACATAGAAAAAACGTGACGAATAGATTAGCTCTCTTCCTTTGTAAAGTAGGTCAAAAAACAAAAACATACCAGACGTAGGGTACATAGATTGATCTACTACTAGTGCTTATCAATGGTTTCTTCCCGCCAGCACTGTTTCCCCGTGACCGCGATCCATGTAACTATGTCGAAATATCGGCAAAAATAAATTTAAAAAAAACCGCATATCGTGAGTACAAGCACCAAATATAATGCTTTTGATATTTGTTTTTGTAACTTTTATGTCTGTTCATTGTGATATTTTGTATCACATAAAAACACGAATGTAGTAAGTATGTAATTTAAATACGATAATAATTAATAGCTATCTAAATGAATATTTAAAAAATATTATTTGGTTGATAGAATTATCGGAACACGAAATTCAAAATCATTATTGATATCTATACTTTAATTTTACAAAATCATTATTGATATTTTTTTTTTAGCTTTTGTTTTTGTTTTGCCGTGTATGGACCATGGTTCGAAATAAAAAAATATTATTTTATACTATTATATAAAAATCGAATGGTATATGTCTGTGTGTGACTCAATCACACTAGAGCCACTGGTCCGGTTTACATGAAGTATATGAATGACATGAATTTATAGTCAGTCAGTCTGTAAGCCACTCTTAGATTCGGTATTTCAAGATGGTGGTTATTTTAGTGACGTCACTACACCCTTCGGTTTAAGACTTTCATATTTCCCTTTTAAAAGAGACCGCTAAAAACTAATGAACTTTTTATGAGCATATATGAGTTTAATATTTAATTTTCTAACCGGAAAGTCCTTATCATTTTTAATATACCTCCAACCGTTAGCGAGTAAAACCTAAATTTTCTATCACGCAGTGGAGCACGGATACTTCAGTTAGTGTATTTATGAGTGGTAAATTGCACATTATAAAGTTTTAATATTTGCCGGCATTCCTAATTACTTTTTCTAAAAAAGGAGTAGACAAAGTCACGCCTTATGCAAGCTTAGCTATGTGTTATCAGACCAGCCTTTAGCCAGAATAACAAAGAAATAGAAAAAATGAATATTGCATATAGGTACTATGCGATCAAACTAAGAATAGGAATGAAAATGACCTTCAAATTAAATTTCTTATCTGAAAGTAAGGCTTGCAAAAAATATTCTAAATAATTAACGTCAATTATTTCTACAATTAAAACAATAAATACACGTGAAAATACATAGTTAATAATA
>DWNE01007354.1:0-12311 GCA_018249875.1 Cecropterus toxeus | reverse complement strand
AATCATGTTCCTGACGCAGTCGGGTAACAAAGCAATGATCATAGATAATACATTATATACAATGAAATACCGGACGAGCATCTGTATAGCTCCATCTCTTGTCAAATATTGGAAATTAATTGAGATGTCTATCAACGGTTTAAATCTATTTAAATTGATAAATTTTGTGAAATTTAGTAAACATTATTCTATATTTTAGAAGGCCAAATTTCGAATTTGAATACTATCTATAGCCTTTAACATAGATAATACACTAAGAAAAAAACGTTATAATAAAGGTTACAAAAATACAAATTACAAAGAGTAAGTCTATGTTATCTATGGCTCGTGGAGGTGTGTTTGCTTAGTGTGTCTTCTTTCTTCTACTTTTGTTTTTATTCTATTATTCTTATTTTGTAGTATTCGTTTTAATGTGGAATAATTCTTAGCAAATATAAAGGTATTAGAGTGAAGTGTGAAACATATCAGAAAAAACTGTGAGCACGAGAGGAATTGGTAAGTACATTTGCTTACGATACGAATGTCAAAAGTCTCACTCAATAGCAGGTAGGTTTTAATAAAATAAAATAGAATTACTGTCTTACAATATTAATGTACCTTATATCATTGATTTATTTATACTTCTATTGTGCACATTGTTTTTTATTTGCTTTCAATAAAGTATGTGTGACGTTAAACGCGAGGAGGTATGACACAATTTGATCGTTCACACAAATATGAATACTGGTAGATGATCGTAAAAACCAGGATACTGCTTGTCAATCGAAGTTAAAGACTTTCAATCAATTCTTAGTCTTACTTTTTGTGGCATATGTAGTATGTAAAATATTTTTGTATGTCATACAAAGTATCAAATTTCTATCCAACCTTACCTACTTGCCCAATTTCAATGCCATACCTATAAGCACAGGTGACTGGTTTAAGGCATAGCTAAATAACTCGTCTGCACATAAAGAATTTTTGCAATATATACAAACTATTTTCTATAATCTTCAAGTAATATTCTGCTGTCACAACACTGGTTACACCCAATTGCCACTAGACTTCTAGAAATATTAAATGATAATAATAATGAAGGGTACTCTCTACTCAACTATTTTGAAGGGTCTGATTAGAGAGATATTCTGAACTTAAACAGGAAAGAATTACTAACGTTATAGTATCTATACATCCATTGGCCTTACCTTTAAACAGCGGTGTCTTTTGACGTGTAACCTGTTAACTTATTAACTAGTTAGAATTTCCACAAAATTGGTATAATTATGAGAGATTATTCAGTAAATAATATAGTAAAAACTTTACGGGTTATCTAGCTCTATAGACTATATGTTTTTTTTTTAACATTTGTAATTGTAGTATAAAATAAAGAATAAATAGTAAAGATGAAATACTAGATCAATTGAAAGTTATTTGATTTTCATTTTATTATGCAGAGTACTCAGCTGAATAACTTGGTTGTCTAAAACAGGTTTGCTTGTGTTTTCGTTGCATGTATGTGGATAAAGCATGCTAGTCCTTTAACACAGGACCTTATCAAAATATCTAGTATTTTTACTTCATCGTCATTATTGTTGACAACCCAACATTGTCCTACCACGGCATAGGTCGCTTGCCGTCAGATAGAAGTCTTAGCCTAAAATCCGTGCTGGCTAACAAATTGTTAGATTATACTCATCTTGTGTACCTGTGTGTGAAAACTTGTAACAGTCAAAGCTCATTGTCTGTAGTCTCCGAATCCGCGTTTCCAGTATGCCCAGCTAAAAAAATTGTGGCCAATATATTTTTAAAATTTGTGCTACAAATTTTATTATTTAAAAGATTCAATACATTGTGTTAGTACGTTAGCTTATTTTGAGTCATTTAGGGTTTTTGCATTCGCAGCATATGGGCAGAGCACAGCTAATGAATCAGTAGTTTTTACTGTACTTTACAGAACTTTTAAATACTTAACTTTCCTAATGATGGTCTTCTGCACCATTAAAGCAACAGATATTGACTTTCAATATGTATATATAAACAAAGGACCTTACCTCTCAATTGATATTCTTTGTATGAACCACTATCATTGCTTAATTTTGGCATTTATATAATTATAATTATTATTTACAAAATGTTCTGACGCTAATAACTCTAACACTATTTAAATATTTTCATTTAGAATACTAGTAAATTAAATCAAGGCATTCAAACAAGTACAATTTGTAAAGGAAACTGAATACGCTGAATACTGAGTAGAATATTAGTTCTCGGCACATCTCTAATAAAATATAATCATTTGTCAACTGTGATTCATACTGAAACTACTCTGAGCATTAGTATAGTAGCACTAATTTGAACAAAAATTGCTTTAGATAATTTCGAATTTCATACATACACACTATGATACTGTCCATGTTTATATTTGACAAAGCAAATGCGCATGCAGTCCACCTGATGCTATGTGGTTCTGCTACACATAGACATCTGTAAACTTCCTATAAAACAGAGGTTCTATCTGTCAAAAGATCAAAGATGTGTCGGTACTGTCTAGTATTAATGGTGTCCTCATTTATATAAATTAACCGGACAATAATGCCTTTCACCAAAGCACAAGCACTGCTTCACATTAAAAATAGGTGGTGGTACCTCTGAAGTCGAACTACACTGGTTCTACCACCTGGTAAATGTGTAATTTAATTCACATTTCGCATGCTTATTGGAATAGTAACCTTACTCAAAAAGACGATATTTGGGAAATCACAAAAGATCTTGCAACGCATCCTTTTCATACTTGTTGATTAATAAAATTAACAATTAATTACAGTTAGGGCACTGACAACTCGTAATTTCAACGTAATTCAAATGGTAGATGGCGAAACAGAAGCCTGTATCTATACGTAACTAAATTTTAACTTATCTCTTAATGAGTCAGTATTCCATTAAGCATGTGATATGACAAATTTGTTTTAAAAAACTATTAAAAACACACAGTATATAAAAAGCACTATATTAAATTTAGTACTACACCTTTTAATTGTTAACTATTACTTTAAATTTTTAATCAATTTTATAGGACAAATTTCATTTGTAAAAAAAAACATACAGGTATCTGATACTGAGGTAAATATGTTGTGTAAGTGAGTTATTAAGGTCAATTAACTAACTCTTTTTATTAGTCTCCCCGATTGTTCATATGTTACATTTGATACGTATTTTAATTAACATTTTCTCTTAGAATTAGAAAAAAAATGTAAATTTTTGAATAGATTATTTTACAAATTTTCTCTTACACTGAAAAGAAAAGGTTAAAATATTTCACGCAATATGTTATAAAGGTCAGTAGGTTGTAAAGTATTGTTTGTCAATCCCGTTTGCTACTTGAGACTGATATAAGTGTGCCTACAAATTTTGAATGAAACGCTTTCAATGGTTTTGTCACTAAAACATTTTTTCAATTAGTGTTATTCTGCAAGATATATACTCCCTATTTTACGAATATTGTCATTGTTTTCCTTGGTTTATTAAAAATTTGTATGTTATGTTGTATGTGAGATTTATATGTTATTCATGTTCCATGTATTTCTGTAGTTGTACAATAGATGGCGCTGTGCAACCGCACATCCATACGTAATACAATTACAATTTTAATTTATCATTGTAGAGGTAGGTAAGATAACACATACAGTCTATATTAAATATATATCTGTACACATGTAATTGAATATATGTAATAAATGAATTTTAAATTTATTTCGAATGTTAAAACCTATGCAGTGGTGTATGGCAAGGTTAACAAGCTCGTCGGTTTTCATAAAAAATACGCTAGCAAATTGACGATGCTATAAATACACATAGTATGTTAGAAACATTTGGCCCCGTAAAGCAAATCTTGTAGCTACTCGTACAGTTTGTACATTAAAATCGATGCGACCTTGCGTATTGTTACATCAAATGGGCTCCCTTGGGTTGAAGGATACTTCCAACATCCAAAGTACCTTGAATAAGTTTGTCTTAGGGAGGCAGGGCTTATGATAAATGAAAATGTTTCCGTTTTGTAGGCCATCCCTGCTCTGTTCTGGGAGTTGGGAATTTTGTGGTTTGTAATATTAAATTTAAATCGTATTATTAGGTTATTAGAAGTGTTTGTTATATAATGTATCTCTATTATTTAATCAGTGTGTTTTGTACGGCCATAGTTTAAATTAAATAATTATGCGAGATTATATAAAACGGGTACTTAACGAAATATATGACAATACGAGTACCTACAATAGAAATTATATAATATTAAAAGATGATGCACGCGGTGAGTAATGTAGTTTTAGTTTTTTATATATATTGATTGACCTAGTCTATATAAATGTTCTATTTACTACACTTCGTATGTTAATATCCGACAATCCGCTTAGTTTTTGGAGCATGCCAAAGACGACAGACATACATACATATATAGATATAGTCGCGCGAAAAACTGTACCATCCTGAAGCAATCGGGCAAAAAGAAATGTTTATATAATCATATCTACTTATTTATTTAGGAAAAAATCTTTAACTTTGTTGAATGGAATTGGCTTCAGTCTACATATAAATTTTAGTACGTGTGAAATGACCAAACACATTCCAATCTATAATTTTTAAATTTAACATCTACTAATTAATACATAACATATAAGTACATAAGTTTATGTAATGTAATCTAAGTTATTGAACGTATTGTGAAGTCATTATTCATGAATTACCCTTCTACAAGCCCTCAATAAAATAGATTACCGTAGCCAGTACGGCACAGTTTTAGCTCGAACTGACTAGTCCACTATGGATCTATTTGATAAGCTATCGTATTCACATTATCACATTTGTCATCGACGTGCCACGATTTATTTCGGACAACGCAATATGTAACATAACATTGTTAGCTTATCAAGCTAATACAATTTTCAAACGTTAAATATCATTTCCTGTACTCGAAATAGACACAAAATTGTTACGAAAAACCAACGTTTTGTAATTTGCGTACCGAAATCGTTTATGTAGCTTTTATGTTTGGATTGTACTCCTTTCAAGGCAGAAACAAGAAAAGTGAGTTTAGAATTTCAGAATTCAGACGAACTTTTTATTTCAATTGTTGGTTGTTCCAATTTCATTTATAGCAGGATTATGTTATTTCAGAAACTCATGTAACTTAGAGTTTGTTAGGAAATGTCTATTAAATAACATCGCGAACAATATTATACAATTTTGCTTTGTTTAAACTGGCTTTTTTTGGCGATTTCATCTGAGTTGAAATACATCGCAATAAACGAGAAAGATTTGAATAATAATCATAAGGATATAATCATCGTATAACATAATACAGACGAATATAGATAAATTTACAGCTCCGAATCATACATTGTAACATTATTTGTTGTTACATAAGTATAATAAATTTAGATTCCTGATCGGAGTGTTAATGTTTAAAGAAATTTATCGCATATTTTTTCTTCGTTTTATAGCCATTAAGTGTTCATATCACAATACATATTACCGCCCCAAATATATATCTAATAATAATGTTTTGACTATTGAAATGAGACTAAATTATTAAAGATTTCACTTTAATAAAAGTTTGGCTATCATTTATGTCACTATTTTTTTACAGAACAAAAAACCATAGAAGATTTACAAGGACATTTTCTACTATGGGGTCCACTTATTGTTAGTTTCTCACCTTTGTTTTGTTTGATAATCATAAACTTGTAAACAAAATATAGATATTAAAAGTCGTCAGTAGCTTCTAAAATAAAAAAGAAGATAACGAACAAAAAAGAATGTTTGAACTGTTTTGTCTTAGCCTATTTATATAGATTTTACAAAACCGCCATACTACCTCATGTTTAAAAATCTTGTTGGCTCACTGTTACAGTCAGTCAACACACAACGCGTTGAACAAAAGCTTAGTTATACTTTTCTCTTTGTACGGAACCATAAATACAACACGAATAAATATTTTTGTGTCAATTTGTTGTTATTAATGAGATTACTGTAAGTGGATTTTGTTTTAATGTAGTAACAAATAAGTAGGTCTCGAATAACAAGTCTAACAAGAGTTTAATATCTTTATTGAAAGCTTTCTCGGTCACAGGATCGTAACAGTTGTCCTACTGATCCAGAAAACTAAGAGATGATGTAAAATATTAATTGACGAGAGTACTCGCGTATAAGTAAAGATCATTATCGTTAACCTAGCAACAAGTGTCGACAGTTATTTTTATTTCAATGCCTGAAATCCAGTCTGTTGACGGTTAATTTGACTTTTTTATAATATGGAAGTAGCAAATCACAATCCACCTGATGGTAAGTCTGCCGCCCATAGATATATTTAATCAACCCTACATAAGATCAGATCAGTAAGTCCGCACCACCCACTAAACATTGGGATTGGTTTTTTACATTAATATTGCGTCTCTACATTGTAATATTTTAGTTAATAAATCAGTGTTATGAAGCAATATTATCGTACCAAGGAGTTCGATTCCCCTTGTGAATTGCCCGGGCAGAGACCAGAATAATCCTTATCCCCCCTCCCCCCCTTACCGCTGACACAGTCGTAGCATAAGAGAGGCCAGTGAAAGTAAGAAGTCCCCGTCAGTCAGACAGTCGTAAGATCCACTACCTGAGATTAGCTACAGATGCGTTTCTACCCCTGAGGACTAAATTGGAACGTCTTGGAAAAGTATAACACCCGTACCACAGCCGCCAGACCAGAACACAGTAGTGCTTAACACTGCTGTTATTAGCACGGGTAGTTCAGCTAGTATGCTGAACTACCCGTGCTTCGCTACGGGACATAATAATAGTCGCCTTCTATTAATAGTCCCAAATATCTAAATCAAAAGTAGCATTATAGGCTACTGGCCAGGTTGACCAGTTAAATAAGCTACCTCCGTGCTAAATTTTATGTAAATCTGATGTTCTTGTGGTTCTTTCATGATTGAGAAACAAACAGACACACATAATCATATATTTATATATTAGTATAATTGTTACACTCATGATTAAATAATGGTTATTACTCTGGTACTAATAATGTGGCCTAGTTTGTACCGGCGCGACGTTATTATTGGTTTCAGATGACTGTGAGATAATCCTCTTAGTATGTGAAAATTTCTCACTATCCCTTTAGTACGTGGAAATATTTCTGCGACCCCCTGCTTCCTATTCTTTTAAATTGCAATTTATCAGGTACTAATATGATATCCGTATTTTTATCAATTTTTACAATTAAGTAAAATACAAAATAAACCGATCAATGCCCTATAATTATATTATTTCTTACAAGAAACTCTTTTGGAACTTTATCAGTATTCTTTATTTATTCATCATGAGACTATCATGAATATATAAAGGGACACTATTCTAACACACTACAGTAACCGTAGTATGAGTTTATCTTGATTTCCTCAAACAGGAATTCTTGTTTTTGCCCATACATTGCAATGTACACGCTTTTGTTGTCATTTTTGGCCATATCTGGCCAATACTTTGGAATGAAAACATAAACAATTATTGTTTTAAGGGAAGATAAAAGCTCACACTAAGGGTACTGACTAATCGACGCAAGAACGAACTTTCTAAGCTAGAATCATGGAAGGGGAATAGCTTCATATCTGTGAACAGTGATAGCCTATTGGTTAAAACTCGGCCTCTCAATCGAGGGTCCGAGGTTCGAATCCCAGGCATGCACCACTGATTTTTCTAAAATGATGATATATTATATAATATTAATCACTAATTAGATAATATTAATCACTGCTTTACGGTGAAGGAAAACATCGTAAGAAAAGCGGCTCATCTGAGAGTTCTAAAAAAAAAAGAGTTCTCAAAGGTGTGTGAAGTCTACTAATTCGCACTTGGCCAGCACGGTGGATTATGGCCTAAACTCTCTCTTATTCTGAGAGAAGATCCGTGCCCAGCAGTGCCAGCCCAATAATGGGTTGACGATGATTTACATTATTTTGGTCTGCACTTTGCGCCTACGAAGTCTCCGGCAACAGGTAGTCGAGCATAAAATCATTTTCGTACAATTATGATAGTCCGTATCATCTCCGTCCGTATGATATCCGTATCCGGATTTTATATCAAAATTTGACTGAACAAAATAAGAATATTGACCTGAAAAGACCACAGAATTTAAATCTCTTTCCACAGAGTAGCATATAGGAGTAGGTACGTTCGTTAAAATGGAATTTTATTATCGTACATTATCACTTATCAGTACACGTACTCTTGAAATACTGTCATGTAGTTTTAGGAACTACCTTGTTCAATAAGTTACTTTGTAACAAAGTATTGGAAGAAAATATATATTTTATCAGAATGCCGTAGGAGACCAGCATAACATTTCTTTACAAAATTTTATATGATTTATTTATGTTAATTGTAAAGAATACATAGATAATTATTTATCTATGTCCACTAAGGTTTAGTCATTTCCATAATCACAGAGTAAAAATTAAATCAACATTAAGACAACAGAGTTAAAAATAACAGTTATTAGGGTTCCGTACCCAAATGGTAAAACTGTACGCTATTACTAATCGTTTGTTGTCTGTATGACTGTCTCACACTATCGCTTTATTCTTACACTCGACTTATCTATTAAACCGTAATGCCACTGTGTATGATAACAAATAATAATAATAAAAATAATGCTATTACGGAACCCGCCATGTTGAATTGTACTCAATGACTCGCACTTATCTAAATTTGTATGGTGTTATCGTTTAATAAACACACTATGTAGTTTAGAATACAGTACTTTTCTTGGTATCGGATAGAGATTGTTTATTCACGAATGTACATTAGGTGCTTATTTGTTTATAGGAAAATCGAAATCTGCATTGTAATATAACAATATGTGCATCATCCTGATTCTTGGAAGGATCTCTCTAAATCGTAACATTGTTAAAAACATTGTAACAACAAATCCGACTGCTTTGAAGGTTTTTTTACTCATAATGATTTATTTAATTTAACCCTTTATATGAGTTTTGTCAAAATAGGTAAGTAAAAGTATATTATATCGCATGCTTATTGGAATACTGACTTAACTCAAAAAGACAATTTTGGGGTATCGCAAAAGAAGATCTTGCAATGAGACTTCATACTTGTTGATGAATGAAATTAACAATTAATTAACGTTAGGGCGCCAACAAATCGTAATTTCAACGTAATTCAAATGGTAGACGGTAGATGGCTCTAACAGAAGCTTGTGTCTGTACGTAACTTAATTTTAACTTATCTCTTAATGAGTCAGTGTTGCATTAAACATGCGATATATTTATTCAGAATGGTCTATTTACTAACTTTTATTTGATACCCGTATAATCGTGATAGTAAAAAAGTCGTCCTTTCTTTATCCCTATATGCAGGCGCCATTTGTAAAAATCATATAGCCTATGCCACTTTCCAAACTGAGACGATTGTAATGATACGTAAAGAAATGAACATACATACAATCAAACATACATACACTCGAAAAACATTGCTCTCCTGACGAAGTCGGGTATAACACGGCGACCCACTGCATATCAATGTATAGATTATCCATTATCTATCGTCTCATTGATTCGCGTTATTAAAGCTCGCATAGTATTCGAGGACATGCGGGTTGTGTTGTGTCAGTTGGCCGCGGTCATCCATCCAGAGGCCGTCGACCTCATGCGCCCTGGACGCCCTGCATTGTCGCATCGTGCCGTGTACTTCGATATATAGCCTATAGCCCGATACCGCGATACTTGATATGTGCCGCGACTGCGATTATTTTTGCTCTTGTACGTTTTTTGTGACCCTGTGCGTATCACTTTGCTTTAGCTGTGTCAATTTCATTGTATATAAGTCTTTGTGATAATGTTTAGTCCATTATCACAAAGATACAGTGAAATTTATAACAAAGTTAAAAGGATGTTTATAGGAAAACTCTTAACTAATTGGTAGCTAATAATAACATAGCGTAGGTAAGTAGATGATGCTATGCTTATGCAACGTTTCAATTATAACAATGTTGTTACTTTGTTCTAAGTTTCAGTTGCCTGCACACTTTGTCTTTGTCTAGATCGCCTTAAGAAGGCAGGTGTTCTTGTTGTTGTAAAGTGTAGTTAAGTACGTTCTTATTATACTCTATGTATACAAACACTAATATAGTGGTAGACACTAATTCAAAGACATTATGACCCATGTTTTTTTTTATCACTCTGAATCAGCAGATTAGCATGCAGTCTACCTGATTATTTTAAGAGGTAACTAACACCCATGAAATCTGTAAGCAACTTAATAGATGCGTTGCTACTCCTGAGGACTAAGATGGTCGCCTCATATATAAGTAAACCGGTAACACAAACAAGTTGTTACTCTTTTTTTAAATACCACTGATCATAATATTAATGGAAGACATGAAAGACAGTAAATGAAATACATTTAAAATAATTTATAATCGAAGAAAGATCAGACAGAATAGAGCCACTCTAAACCCAGTGTACCTTGCGGCATCGTTCTAAACAACAGTTGTTTCTCTAACATGACATTAGTAATTAGGCAACGTATCGGATGAATCATGACAAGTTGTGTAGTGCAAATCAGGTTATCGATTTGTGGTAGTGTACACCGACAGGCCGGGCGTCGACCCTCGTGGGCAGAGCGAGTGCACCATTGCATCGGTTTATTCCACTTTAAACACCCCGGTGCGATCACCGTTCCGAACGTACTTGTCCTAATTTAGGGCCTTTGAAGTAACAAATTGATCGTAAGCAGTGATAGCCTATTAGCGATATTTAATCACATGGGGGTCTGGGTTTGAACCCTCGTCGCGGAGCAGTTACCATACCGGTCTGACACACAGTGTGTTCCAGGTTCGATCCCCAGCCAGACTGTTCTGGGTCTGGATGTTTGTGTATTCGTCTTTGTGTGTCCATGGTACCCACGATACAGGAGAAAATCCTAGTGTGGGGCTATGAGTGTAGAAATCGTTATAGCGTTATAACCCAAGCAAGTACCTGCGTTAAGGTTCCGTCACTAAAGGGTATAAACGAATCCCTGTTACTGAGCCTCCGCTATCTGTATCTCTCAAGGCTTTTTCTTGAAACGTAATAGGCACTTGAAATTTTGGCAGAGTTTTTAATTGTAACGTAAGTGAATCCTCGTGTGAGTTCGACTAGTACTTGGCCAATTATTTGGATCTTAACTAGTACACAGATTAGATTACTATCAATTTTTCTTTCACAACGAAGAAAAACGTTGCTATTTAATACAGCTATAAGCCGACATACTTCAATGTTCGTTTAAAAAAGTTATCAAAGGTGAGGTCATTCTACACCTACTGAGTGTGACCTATAGTCTTCTCATTCGGAGAGTGAACGCGTGCCGAGTCTCGGAACAAAAATGATGGTGAAGTGTAGAGTCCTCATAAAAATTTTAATTCAAGCAAAAGATCCATTTTTGAGCACTGACAATCATCAACACATCATGTTCAAGAAACGTTTCTTGAATTTGATTCAATTAAAAAGCCATTGAATAAAATTCAAGTGTGAACTGAAGATTTATTGCAAGGCGATGTCCTTGAGAGACCTTCTGATGTTTATTTCGGACTTTTACCACCAATCTATGTTTACTAGTCATTAGATAGAGTAATAAAAATACATTTTTTTTTACAATTATGTCTTCACGCATTTTTATTTAACTAAATAACGTTTTTTTTTGAGGACTAAGGTTCCTGCTTGCTTATTCTGAAATTATCTTTTAACAGTTTCATATGTTAGGTTTTAATGTTAAAGAAAATGTAAAAAAGTGAGCCAGTCCAATTAATGTAAATTCAGGCGTAACCTATATGATTCATAGTCATTCTTATACCAACCACGATGAAGTTGATACAACTGAATTATAATTAGATTATAATAAATTAGATTTACTTATTCATATGAAAAGTAAAGCCAAATAATAATTAAAATATGATGATGACAAAAAAGATATATGTAAAGTTATGTCTGATAGACAATTGAAATAAATTTTAGGAACAAATTCTTAACTAAACTCATTTTATTATTCTGAAAATAATATTATCCTGAAAATACTCTTTTTAATAATTTCGTATATTCACCATTTTATGTTGGTAAATCTTAAGTTTGTTTGACTGTAGTACGGGTTTTACAGTAATACATATGTTTTAATATACATATTGTGTTGTGGGGCATATAACCACACTATGTTTCTAACGTATATGTATTTTTTATTGTTCCACCATATCATATTCTCGTCAACCCATTATTGTCCCACTGCTGGGCACGGGTCTTCTCTCA
>DWNE01007353.1:0-12312 GCA_018249875.1 Cecropterus toxeus | reverse complement strand
CATATAAGCGTTAAATAAAATATAAATCATTGTGAGCAGAATTTATTTCCAAGCAGTCGGATTTTTTGTTTTAATGTTTTTAACGATGTTATTAGTTTAATTAATCCGTTTAATACGGAATGTAATGTAGGGTCTTAAAAAATAATGGTATGACGTCAATTTATTGCCGGAAACGAAAACGGTATCAAAGGGAACATTAAAACAGGTGTACAATAAAATAGATATCAGTAAATATATTTATCTGTTCTATAATAACAATAAAACTGACATTTGTATAATATAAATGCATGAACAACTGTTATCTTCGAAATATTTATTTTCATTGTTATAGGTATGTAACGCATCAATTAGCTTGACACTTCATTGTATTATGTTAATGCCATAAACACAATTAAAGTCACTTACTCTCGTTAAGAGTGATAATGCACGATGTCTTTGCCCTCCCGAGGCCTGCGCTTGTTTCTTATATCAGGTCAACCATTGTTACGTATTGCGCAGACTCCATCCATTCTTTGTTAGAATTTGCTGCCTCGACAATTTTCATCAAGTTGTTCCATAAAAACACAAAGACATGTGTGGAGCGCGGAAAGTTAGATTATATTAATATTTTGCATGTATGTAAGGTATAACACAAATTTTATGAATAATATATACCTACCTACCTATTATTCTTATAATCATAAGCAGATGAAGATTAATATATGAGCCCTAAATACATTATATGGCTTAATTTACGCTAAGGCTTCAATATTACTGTTAAAATACTAATAAAATACTAGTATCAATCATTAACAAACTGACGACATCAATTATATACCTACCTATCATAATTGATGTCATTTTGTTAATTTCCTACTGCAGAATCTGTTACAGTAATATGAGTTACTTAGACCACATTCTTCCATTCTATCAAAGTTAGAGTTGGTACAATACATGTATTTTACTATTCCATTATTTAGAAACTTTAGGTATTATAATATATTATCAAATCAAAGTAAAACATGCCATATTTATATTTTAAAAGAAAAATACTTAAAAATGCATCTTTCACAATATTTCTATAGCAAGGAGCCGTATCCTTGAAAACTAACGCGTGACACACCAGAACAAAGAGAGTAAACTAGATTCAACATCTAAGATGTAGGCATACTATATTAAAGATGAACAAAACTAAACGTGTAGGAATAAGATGTGGAGAGAACATTATTGTCGATTATGTTATTACAAATTCTAAAGGAATGTAGATTATGTCATATAAAATACTTGGTACATTAGATAAGCGTTGGTTCGCCGGTATTAGTTTAAATTAAGTGAATAACTGCGTTGTAACATTAATTCGGCTCTATTGGAAACTATTAAACAATAATAAACAAGCTAACATTATAAACGAGAAGCTATTAATTTTAATAACTGTCTTCGTTGATTTTGATAACTGTAATAATCTCAATATACTGTGGAGATATGAAGGAACTACTAGTATGCATGTTGTCTCTTAGGACGACAGATTGTTTGATCGCAAAGATTTATTGCGTTCTTCCACCGCGCTTAATGCATATCCGTTCTATTTTACGATTTTGTATTTTTAAGGAACATAATAATAAATTGTTTTAAGAAATTGAACTATTTTTATGTAACTTTAGAAGTGGTAGACTATTCTATCTGTAACAATGGTTAGCCGTTCATAATTATGAATAAACAATGGATATAGTAGGTAGGTCCTCGTACATAAAACCTTATTAATTATAAAAAAAAGATATCGGCACTAGAATAACATAACATACTGTGCCGTGGATACCATATTAATTGTATAATAATTAATACATGGGTTTCTTCAAAGGTTTGATATTTTTATATGTGAATTCATATAAAAATATCATTTTGTTGAAGTTAAGCTTTTTTAGAATCGTTTTGATTTGAATCCCAACGAAAAGAGAATGCGTTAAGGAAAGTTGTCGGCGCTACAACTGGATGCCGCTGAAAAAAATCTGAAACACGCTAACGATTTAATGTAAACGATTTTGTATAAAAGAGTTCAAGATAAGATAAGTAAAGTTCAAATATGGACTGCAGTGATTACTTAATCTATTTGTAAGAAACCATCAGTCTATCCTATCCTATATCCTTATGCTCAGACATGTTATATTATTTATTTTTATTAATTTTTTTTTAGTTAGATATTATTCAAATTACCTTGAATAAATATTTCGTATTGTTGCTCTACAATTTTGCGCAGTGTTGTCGGCGAGGTAGTTATTAACTATGCTACGGTTACCTGTAGTTACAGGTATAAGGGAGAGGCCCTTTGGGTTTTCGATGTTGGGAGCGGCTAAAGGTGATCCCGAAACTTCCCGTAACACAATGCTTCTGATTAATGAACTGTAAATCAAACAATGGCTTCCTCGCTAATATCATTGTAATTCTTTTGAAACAGTTTTGGTCGTATTGAATAGGTGTAATAATGTTATTGAAAGCAAGACGATTTTAATTGGCTTTAAGTTCAATCAAGCTCTGTAAAAATCTTTATTTTCGAAAATACTTACTCATATACCAATTTTGTTTTACTGCCGCCATAAGCAACGACTCTATATAAAACCAAAGCTTTTCTTTTGGTAAATCTTATGTGTTGCTCCCTTTGAGAATAAAGTAAATATTACATAAGTGAGTCTTACGTATAAGTTAAACTCATGTATGTATAAGATAAATTCCCCGGTTGCATTGATGATAATTTGCAAATATTGTCACTTATTTACAAGAGAGGACATTTATAATTGTGTGGAGAGGAGTAGAGACATTTCCGCATCACAAATGATTGGTTTATCACAGCAGTTGCCCCTGACAGGTGATTGTTATGTCTCTTATCTAACATCAGGGCCTAATTCACATTTAGCAGCAAGTCTCGTGATTGGTAAATTGCCGGACGAGTTCGGCGCACGCGCATCATATCCCACCTACGTGTGCATAGTTCAGGGCATTTGGGGACATTCTGTAATGCTTTGACTCGATATGAAATATGAACACCTTTGTTATTTATACGCTAAGTAATGGGCAATATGAAATGATTTGATGTGAAACATCAATAGGCGCGGGTAAACCTAATTGTTAGCGTGGCGATGCTTGCATTTATTTATTTTAGCGTCTATACATTAAGTATTAAGTCGGAACTATTAGGTATCAAAATTGAGCAGGCTGCGGTTTTATTTCGATTTAGTGCGGGGTACTGTTCGTAGATGGCGGTTTTTTAATTATGATATATATTTAGTTCCTGTCGCAATCTTTATGCATATTACTTGCGCGAACACGATGTCTCACATCTGCCAGACGTCTCATGATGGATATTTTTTTGGATTTTTCCAAAGTATATTGGTGATATACATTCAATTTATCATTTTACAAGTCTACTATTTCCTGAAGATATATGTAGATATAGTAAATAAAAGAACTCTTCATGATTGGACGGGCTCTGACGGAACCATCACCGCCCGTACCTAAACTTAATCAGCGGCGTTGCTGATATTACAGTTTAAGTACGGGTTTGGTTTCTGGTTTTTATCGGGTTTGATTTCTGGTTTTTATCGGGTTTGGTTTGGTTAATAGTTGGTTGGTTCATGGTTTGGTATATGGTTGGTATCTGGATTGAGGCATTCCATCTTGTTCCTCAAGGGTAACAAGGCATAGGTACCTGACTTCCGGTAGAATTTTAATCCTACTGCTACTTTCATAGTATAAAACATACTACATACTCTGTGTTTACTACTTCAATTGACTCAAAACAATAAAGTTAAATAATCATGCTGCCATTACCCTGACAGGTACTTAAGCGTACAAGGCTAGGAAGTAATCTGAAGTTCCAAATATGGTTCGAGGATTTTTCTTTGTCTTGTATTAAACGAAATTGGAATTAAATTAGGCGGAGTCCGCCTCCGCGCCGAATTGCAACAATTACGTAGAAACGGCGCCGATTAGCACAATTTACTGGGGACATTGCGTGCGCCCCCACAATTAGCGGAACCGACAATTAAAACTTTGCTCTGTAATAAAATACCACAGTAAAAGTAATAGCTGTTGTCTTCTCGTATTTATTTTTGGTACGAATAATATCTACATTGTTTATGTTTATGTCTAATAACTGCTGTGTTTAGTGCTGCTCGGTAGTGGTATGAACGGCGTGGTAAGAAGAGACATTTAAACAAGACGTTTAACAAGTTCAGTGCAACCAACACGCAGTGTCTGTATACTACGAGTTTTTGTAAATTTTATCGCGGTACCAGCAACACGCCAGGTGCGTTCAAAGTTCTTAATAAAAATGTACATCGGCATCTGAGAAGCGTTCGTGAAAATCATAGTTTCATTGAATATTAGAATTCATAAACTCCGTTCTTAGGGGTTAGCACCGCTACTGTGTCCAACCTCCGGTAGGATATAATCAACAATATGGAGGACTTCAATCCTAGCTATGGTTGATCATATCCATGGGTGGAAGTTGCTTTTTGTTTATTTTTTACCCGACTTCGTCAGATAAAAAAGAATTATGAACAAAACTTTCTTTTAAGAAGTCGTGTTTTTTGTGTTAATGTTTTTAACGATGTTACTAGTTTTCCTTTTATCATGATCCAACCATTCGATGGATAATACTGAACATTTAAGTTTAGTAAATGAAATCGTATAAAACATTGTTTGTCTTTCTAATGTCTGGTGTTGCCACAGGAAATTTGATTAGGTATGCGTGACTTATTGTTGTTGCGTCGGACGTGCTGCTCTTTATACATTTTCTTTACTAAAGATACAAAGATACATACTGATTTAATGTTATAACTTACAAGCTATTAACGATTTTTGTTATTTTGTAGATGATTATTTAATTAATTATTTAAAACAAAGTATGTCAGTACCTTAAACAAATATTCCATAAACATCATTTACAAACATTAACTTCATTTATTTTGAATGGATGTACCTAACGCATCTACTAAATAATATATGAAATGTATTTGTTTTAGTAAAAATATCATATAAAACGTAAATTCAATTCCTACGTTTAGGTTTATTTAGGGCGTTTCACGCTTCCACGTTTATATTTTCCAAAATATAAAAAGTAGGAATATATTTAAATTGAGGACCCGATTGTCTTAGCTTACTTCCACGCTATATGAGTTTCGGTTTATAATTCGGTTCGTTTGGGTCCACTCATAGGTCTGGGTGCTCTTTCGTCAACCCATTATTGTTCCACTGCTGAACACGGGTCTTCTCCCAGAGTGGAAGAGTTTTAGGCCATAGTCCACCGCGCTGGCCAAGTGCGAATTGGTAGACATATAGGTTTATGCTCTTGTCTTTGTTTATTAATGACACAACAACAATAATGTGGGAGCTATGAGTATACAAAGCGTTAGTACTGTGTATCTGTAAAATATTCAAATTATCACGTTTCCTGAGTCTTAATTAAGGCCTCGTAACGTACATCACACCTAAAAGACGGATGTGACAAGATTGACGATTCGTGTTCACAGAGAGGCAAGTACATGTTTTGTAGAGCGTGGAGCAGCATGATATGAACTACGCAATGTTTACAACGTTTCCATATGATAAATCTTTATTATATTAGTATAGATTGCTTAACAATGATTTAGTTACGGCAATACTCGATTATGTTCTGGATAACTAAAATGTCAGTAGTTTCGTACAGACCTTAGTATGACGACTATGACTACGATGACGTAGATTTTTTTGTTAGATATGTGTGACATTTGAAGATTTTTTTATTTTGTTGTGTTGGTTTGTTGTTTGTTTTGTTTTATCTTGAGAAAAAACGTATTTAAATTTATACATAGCATTTGAGTCTCCTGTTTTCACAAGTGATGCGTGTGTCATTATTTCGTTACGTACCTGTTTGTAGAGCGTTACTGCCAAATCGTATGTATTTATAGAATCTCCAACATACAAATTAGACTAGATAAGTGATTGATGGTGCTTTTTTATTATCAAATCTTACTGCAATCCTTATTAAAATAGTCACTTGGGACATTTGTAATCCGATTTCATTATGAATCACAATGGGAGATGTGACTAGTTAGAGCTATGCCTACATTTATCACGCCTTGAGAATTACAATGCCGTAAGTGCAAAAAATCGTATCTTAAGTACCAAATCGACAAAGGTACAAAATTCCCTTAAAAGTTGAGCCAGTGCAAAATTACCCATATTGGCGCTGTCATTGAATCTTGTATAATAATTACTTTAACCCCGCTATATAAACTAGTACCTATCGTTGTGATTTTGAGAGGGAATTGAAGGCTTTCGATTCAAATGCATTTTGCTTGGGTGCATGTTATTTGCACTTACATCAACGTAGTTTAAAAGGTGTGATAATATATCAACGTTATGAGTAAAGTTGGGGCGTAAATATTTTGGTATACGGTTAGTTACGACAGGTTATAAACCACACCGACCATGAAATGTCATAAGCATATTTTTGAAATTTAATACTGCAATATTTAGTAAGAATACATTCAATAGCGTAAGCAACTGTTTTTCCTCTTTTACTTTTCATATTTATGGTGGTAACAGCGGCGGATTTATACTTTTCCCGCCAGTAGGCCCCTGCTCACTGCCTTCACTCAGGAATTAAAGTCAGCAAAAAAAAGATCGCCAGGTCTAAATATTCTGCTGCCCCGAGATGCGCAACCGTGAACTTCTTTGAACCACGCAGATTATGACACTTGCCTTATTCTAAGACAAGATATCATTATACATATATGCCGCCCCTAGACTCCAGCCTACTCAGCTTCTTGGACGATATAATAAGATATGATAATGGAACAATGACGTAAATAAAAGTGTGCGAAAAACGATCCTTTATGTATCGTGTTTAAATTTAAAATATCACAAAATATTTTCTTTTTTTTTAAATTAATAAGGATAAGTCATAAATAATGGTGCTAACGACAAATTGCATATTTATATGAAATGATCGCTTGGAATCACTGAAAATGGTTGATTAAAATCAATGAACACTGGTCTAGGCAGTACCTATTAATTTTAATTACCTAATGTGTGGCATTGAAAATGGTTGACTAAAGACGTGCAGTGTAGGTGTAGTTAGTTTTTATATATTTTCGTTTCTATTTACGTTTTAAATTGCTAATAAAATGATAGTCTGTTAATAATTTTTGATATCGTAATCGAATATTAATTGACCAATTTTTAATACTAATATTACGTAGGTTATCATTGGATAGATATGATTAGTTGGGTGCTATTACAAATCAACTATGCTCCCGAAACAAAAATCGGTTGACAAACAATACAAAAGGAACTGTATTATCTACTTTTGACTATTTGAGATAGTTTAAAAAAGGTGAAGATAATTCTCAGAGTGTTTCGACTTAAGCCTTTTCAAAAAAGGGACAAATAGAACTGTCCTTTGAAGCCAGTAATGCATTGGGGAATATTCTTGTGTTGCAAATCCATAGGTTACCCTGACGAGTTCTAATCAGATAATCTATACTAATATTATAAAGCAGTAGAAGTTGTTTGGTTGAACGCGCTAATCTCAGGAACTACTGAAACTATTGAACTATTGAAAAAATATTTTTGTATTGAATAGTACATTTATTGAGGAAGGCTATAGGCTATAAAACATATATGTTTGTTTGTTCTTTCTTATGTAGTAGTGTGTGAAACCGCATGGCACAGCTAGTACTTTATAACGAAGTTAAACTTTAAAAATATAATTTTCCAATGAATAATGCTTAAATTAAATGTTGTGTATTTACTTTTTATAGATAGGCATCAAGAAAATCCCTTAACAGTGCCAAAATACGAAGGTACAAGAGTTGCGAAAATACGGGTTTCTAAGAAATGTTAGGAATAAAAGTGATGATAAGATATATTATAATCAGCTTATCTGTTGTTAGCTCTAGCGGCACTTTGTAAGTAGGTAAGTGTGGGACATCGGATGTGCAATGTTGGCATAGCGCATCCCGTTGGATCTTTGGTACTAATCTCACATATGAAGATCAGTTGAATGGGCTGAGGAAGTTTTAAATATTGCATCAAAACGGGTATTTAAGTCGTATAAAATTTAAAAAATTAGGAGGACCTAAGCGATCCCGTTTCCTAAAACTAAAATAATGTTCGTCTTTGATCTTTTAGGGAGTAGATTTTTTTTTTAATTATGCATGCTACTTATATGAGAGCATACTCGTATTTCTCTTATTAGGAAGATAAATTTCGCTTTCCTATCCCATGCCATCAGCATAAAATATTGGGAAAATTTAAGCTTCTCCTATAATCCTGAATCCGGGAGTTGGCAGTATTTGTTGAGTGGTTTTCGTCATTATTTTTTGATGTAAAAAATCTTCTATGCAACTATGACGCGTGCCTATATACGTCTTTAAGAAGATTAATGAAACAGTTTTTAGATGACACGATTATATCGGTCATATAGGTTACGCAAGGTGTGACCCACACGCAGGTAAATTCTAAGCAGTTAGGAAAGTCTAGTGATGATGTAAGTGGCAGTTGAAATCAACCAGTGACGCCATGCCAAGGTCAACTTGCCAGCTAAATGCAAATGTAAACAGGTACATAAATAAACAATAAATTTATAATACTAAAATAGTAAAAATCCACTATCTTTTAAAGTGTATGTGGTATATTTCGGTGCAATATATTTGCCTAATTGTACATGCGTTAGTAAAAGATAAACCAAAACTTGATATTAATATTTAATGATATCACTTAGCAACAGATTATGGAATCAAATGTAATGTTTTTATTGTAGATTCATTATATTACTAACTGTGTCCCGTGACAAAACTCAATAAATGGACACAAACACAAAAATATTTTTCAATACGAGTATGAACAGCACAGCACAGAATCTTCGCTTCTTTTCACTTTCGTCTGTCCTTTTCTTTCTGGATCATTTCGGTCCTATATCCTGCACTTCTGTATTTAGGGAACCCTCTTCTAAAAAGAACCCTTTTTAAGTTCTGATTTCTCTACTAATCCGTTGTTAACCAACCATCCGCTGTCACGCTACCGCTTCTGTCCTAGAAAAATGTGTAAATACATGCGTTAAGTTACTCATTATACCTAAGTTACTCACTGTAAAGCAAAAATAAAATCATAACTGTACGTACATGTCGCTACAGTACGTGTAAAAGCGGTGTCTTTAATTCCTTTATTCTTTTTTGTGTCAATAGATGACTAGATATATCAAAATGACAAATAATCAAGTTCTGCGTATAAACTATTTCTAGGAACGCCAACAGGCTGAAAACGGTAGTTCATTAACTAATAAATGTTCTTTAATTTGGCCGTCATAGAAACGAGTTCTTAGAAGTTATACTGCTAATGTGTACAGCATTGTCCATCTAACATTAGTAAACCTGCATGTGAGGTGCTAAACGTAATTCGCAATCACAACCACGTCATTTTGTGGTTTTGATACTTTACTAGATTTTTCTAGGTTTTTTAAATAAAACCTTGTTGTTGATTTTTTTCCTTCCAATTTATATATCCAATAAATCCAACCGTAAATTAAGGCGATGAAATGTGATTTTCATTTCTTATGATATTTTATATATCGATAGTACATATCGACACTAAATGATTCGATAATATCGGTTTGATATTATTTCATAAAAATCTTATTTTATTTCATAAAATATCGATATATATCGTGCATTCCTAAATCAGTCTCTGTCACTTTTACTATTTTTAACAGCTGCGTTCATTTTAACGTTATTTTCAGTGCATTCATAAAAAAATGACAAAATATTTTTATCATAATCGGGGGGCTCAAAAAATCCATGGATTATAAAAAATGTTGGAATTTGAAATGCCTATCTAGATACCTTCCATGTGCCATGGTTAGATTTTTTCCATTAATGGACATCTCCTTTAAGCGATATCCAATCAGTACTTTTTGCGTTAAGAGTAACATACACACATACTTCTCGTTTATAGTAAGATTGCACTATTCATTTATGTATTCATAGTGTTTATCTGTTCAATTATGTACATGCGTCTATGTTCTTTTGCATAGTCGTTAATTAAACCATATCACGGCATCACCACAAAAACTTAATTGCTACATAACTCTTTAGAAAACCGACTGTATGCGGTCATCTGCTTGTTTGCGTATTGTAATTGGTACCTATGGTGTACAACATGTAATGCTATCAACTATATGTTTATTTAGAGTAAACATAATGAGGTGATGACGACATTAACTTATTACTATTAAGGCATATACTGTACCTACTTTAAAGTAAGGGGTCACTCACTAAGTTCTCAAAATAAAAATACACCTGCAGGTTTTTTGAGAACCTGGTAAATTTTGAACATATCTATATGTCCTGCTGTGGTCGTTTAAATACGTCTAAACGTTGTTATGTCGTTGAACAGAGCAAAAAAAAAATAATAAATAGGATCTTATTTTTTATTTTTGAGACTCAAGCGATTAGGGGTCGGTAATGAATCCATTTGCGACCCTTCTCGTACATTTTAAGGGTGCGCACCGGGGTTGATAACTTTTTGGTTGTGGTCCATTGTTTGTTTTTGCTTTACTTTGAGAAGGGTGTGTTATTAAGGCATGGAATATTCACACTTGTAGCGGTACCTCAGTATTTTGTGTAGTGCGTCTAGAAAACTCAATTATTATTACTTAACACACATTTAAGTTTTAAAATAATGTTAAAAGTGCGATAAAATAATCTAATCGTCATAACATTACAGATATTATAATCTTTTTTAAATCTCATTATCATTGAGAAAGTTTACATGTTATACAAATCTACACACCAGAGATGTATTACAGAAATCTAAAATCATAAAGCCTAAATATTACTAAATAATGTTAAAAAAAACACGCTTTCTACACTCATAGTCCCACACTAGGATTTTCTCCTGAATCGTGTGTACCATGCACACACAAAGACGAATACACAAACACCAGACCCAGAACAGAAATCTAAACTCATCGTTCATATTTCTGTTTGACCGGGACTCGAACCCGGGATCCACTGCGCGTTAAACCGGTATGTTGACCGCTCCGCCACTCGGGTCGTCATAATGTGCAGTTATCTTTAAAAGAAAACGTCCCAACTTTTGTAGAGAACACCTGTGTAGCACCATACGCCATGAAGCTTTGATTCATTTTCAGGCCACTAGGTGGCGTATGCACGATATTTATAAATAAGTACACAAGAACTATGAACACGCCATCTGTCTTACATTTACCAAACCATGTAGTAAGCAGAGCGTTGGTAGTGTTGTTCGGGCTTTAGTTCAGTTTCAGTCCACTAGGTGGCGTAGGCTGTACGAAGATTGAAAGATATACTGAAGCTATAAATGCTACGAGTTTGTTAGCTTGCCTATAGAGGGCGTTAAGAACCTCATTTGAAACTTAATAACCAAGGAACATAAAAATATCGCAATGACAAAGTATGAAGCGTTGCATACTTTGCGTGGTTATTAAATTCGCCACATCATGGTTATATGTATATTTATAAACATTAGTACATTGTTATAAATACACCGATCTGCGTTGTTACAATATTTTGGAATGTATCTACATGTTACGATCTGTGTATCGAATATATGATTTTATAATTAGGCTAATATAATTCTTAACGTTAAAATAAAGTAAATCGACGCCATCCAAACTCATGCCAATATTACGGCTAACTTTTATATGAGGCGATTATTATAGTCCTCCAAAGTAGCAATGCATCTATGATTGACTTCAGATAGAATTACTGTTTTATATGAAGTTGTTTACAGATGTCTCTGGGCGGCAGTAACCACTTACCATCAGGTGGACTGCATGCTCGTTTGCTACTTCTATCATATATACCTAGAAGAAAACACAAATATACACATATTCAGTAATATATCGGTTGCTTGAGTTATTTGTTTATTATTGTTATTTTGTTTGTTATTTGTTCTTTAACCCTAATTAGTAAAAAAATTACCTTCCTTCTGACGCAGTCGGAAAAGGAATGTTATTGAATAATATATTCATATCAGTCATATGCCATATATCATGCGGTTTAACGTTAATTTTTACACATTACTTTTATAATGGATAACGAGGCGTGATGTCATAGTAACATTTTGCGTATTATTTAGAAAGTAGATCTACACCTACGTAGAGCGGCGGAGGCGGAGGTTATCTATTCGTCACGTATATACACACACACACACATATATATATATATATATATATATATATTTCTTTTTTTTTTCATATTTTATATAATCATAAAAAATAGTTTCGTCTACATTATTAAGCGAAGTGTGATGAGC
>DWNE01007352.1:0-12312 GCA_018249875.1 Cecropterus toxeus | reverse complement strand
AAGTTTTTTGTGTTAGTGAAATGGAAAATCTATATCACCGTTTTCGGATAAACAACCCCTAAACGGGTTAATTAGGGGATGAAAGTTTGTATAAAAGTCTGCCAGTTTTAATGCAAGGCGAATAAAACTTACTGTTTCGCTTCGAGGTTGCCTATAATGGAACATCTATATTCACCGTTTTTGGAGAATCAACCCTTAAGAAGGTGAAATAGGGGTAAAATGTTTTATTTTTAAATTCTGCCAATTTTGATGCAAGCTCTTTGAAACTTTGTATTTGGCTTGATAGTTAGATAAAATAAAATAGTTATTCCCCGTTTTTGCATAATCAACCCCTAAGATAATAAAATAAGGGTTGCAAGTTTGTATGAGATCCTGCCAATTTTGATGCAAGCATAACGAAACTAAGTGTATGCTTTTGTAGTTTTATGTAATGAAACATATATTCCGCCGTTTTAAGAAAATCTACCCTTAAGAGGGTGAATTAGGTATTGCAAGTTTATTTGGAAGTCTTCCAATTCGAATGCAAACAGAATGAAACTTAGTATTTAGTTTTTTGTTTTAGTCAAAATCAAAATTTATATCACTGTTTTTGGATAAACAACCCTTAACGGGTTTAATAGAGGATGAAAGTTTATATGAAAGTGTGCCAATTTTTATGCAAGGTGAATAAAACAATTTTTTTTAATGCCCAACGAAGTGGGCACGGGTCTGCTAGTATTCTGATAAGACTAAGCACCTATTACATGTCGTAATCAATATTTTACGATACTATTAAACATAGCAGCATGCTTTATAATTACGTAGGTCAATAGTTTAGATGCCTACATAATTACGCATTAGTGTGCACAAAGCAACGACATGATGAAACCTTTGTATAAAAATGAAGACCGTTAAATATTTATGTAATAAACATCATGATAAATTAATTATATTTGGATAGTAGAGTGGCTGATTGTTCGGTGATGATGTAGCCCCCACCACTCACTAAACAGTGGGGTTGATATTACTTTAATATTGCCTGTCCACATTTTAATATTTTTAATTTTTATTAATATTATGGAGAAAATTACCCCCCGTGGTTTTCTCAAAAAGCTATCCCTTAGAATATGACCGGGCGACGAGGGCCACGAGACCCAAATATTTCTTATCTCCTCCTCCCTATACCGCTGACGCGGCCGTAGTATGAGGCTAGATAGTCAAATAGTCCCCGCACAGAACAGTGGATTATAAAGTATAAATATAAAGTAATCCCTATTAGAACGAATCTTCTTAATAGCGAACATGTTATACTGTCATACTCCTCGGCATTGTTTGTTGTATTTTTAGGTAGAAATACAATGTGTAAAACTTAATCTCTATTCTCTAGCTACAACTCCCTCCGGCGACGCTCATGGTAAAACTAGTGGCATCGCTAAAAACATTAAAATAATAAACCAGACTGCTTAAAACGAAATTTTTGTTGACATGTCTTACGTCACAATTCGTCAAGGCATTTGGGATAGACTTGTAAAGGACTCCAGTCTTTTAGTCTTAATTCGATAGACTCGGCTCAATTTTATAGGACTTAGTGAACTAACAGAACTCGGAGTCTTGAGTCGAGCCGAGCTTCAGTCCTATCATAAAGACTCGAGCGCCAAAATTGAACTCGACTTTTAGAAAGAGCTTGAGTCTTAAAAGAGCTCGAGTCTTCTACAAACTGTTCTTCGAAATGCTGACAGTGATTTATTTAGAAATTATATCTATACATCTATACCAATATAATGAAGCTAATATAATGAATATATATGAATGATTATATACTACTTCTGTGACTAAAATTATATTTTTTTAATTGTTTGCATATTTTTTTCTTAATGTGTGTTGCAATTAATATTCGTAATTAATGTTTATTTTTTGTAATTATTTTTATGATCATTAAACTGATTTTTCATGTTAATTAAAACTTTTATTTTTCGACATCTGATTCTGGTTACACATAATTATATCTCACAAAAGTAACCTTTCATTGGCTGCTTTAAAAAGAAAGACTCCAAGCGGAAAAAAACTCGAGCGCGACTCGCCACGTAAAAATGACTTGAGCGCTAAAGAAGACTCGAGTTCGAGAGCTTATATAGACTTGAGTTCTGTAGCCTTAGAGTCTTACGGTTACGAGTCGAGTCGTGAAAGCTGTCAGCCGAGTTCAAAATTTAGGACTCAAAGACTCGAGTTCTTTACAACTCTAATTTGGGGTGTAACTAGAGTTGTAAAGAATGCATACCATACGCTCGAAAAACATTACTCTCCTTCTGACTCCGTCATTTCCGTAATGACGGTAAAATGAAAATAAAAATTTATCCGCAATTGTATCCGATATAAAATTATCAGTTAATTTGGGATATGTTTCGGGACATTTCTTTAGTTTTAGTAAGTAACACTTTTAATAACCGATAATGACATAGAAGTATTTGTATTTTAAAATACCCCTTAAATATAATATTCGTAAAGCGTAACTAATTAATTCAAACCGAAACCGGTATAATATATTATTTCTATATCCCTTATCCAGATCCGAAATATATCTATCCGAAATATATCCATAGCATCCCCGATTATAATTACAGTGATATCTCGACTTACGCGATTTTCAATTTACAAATTTTGGAAAACATATACTCGACCGAAATGCTTAATTCCTCTACAAATAATATTAGCATGTTGAGAGGGAATTTTGTGGCAGTAAAACAAATTTTGAGTCGTCAAACTACTTTGTTACATTTTATGGCTTTTAAAATTATCAAAATAACTTTCGCTGGTGATTTTATATTTGTATATTTAGGATTTTAATAAAATTTATTGTCTAATTTCCCTTTTTTGTTCAGTTCCCGGCCCTAATTAATAAAATATATATAATACGAAATTATATCGCATAAGTTCAGGGTATTACTGTATGTGTAGCGATAGATAGGCACTACTTCAGACTACAATATCTACTTATAGTAATCAGCCAATCATCAAAAAACAATGAAAACAATTGTGTCTGGTGTAATCATGGGCTCAATATTTCAAACATTTTTGATATTCACTGTAAATCTGTAAAG
The DNA here is from genome assembly GCA_018249875.1 of Cecropterus toxeus. Lineage (NCBI taxonomy): Eukaryota > Metazoa > Arthropoda > Insecta > Lepidoptera > Hesperiidae > Cecropterus > Cecropterus toxeus. The sequence continues at coordinate 9,235 of DWNE01007352.1, read as the reverse complement.
TTATGAACTAAAAATGTTTTTTTTTAACAGTATTGCTATTACACGGCTGGTTTTTAGACAAACTATTATTTTAAATGGTAAAGGTAAAGCAATCAAACAAATATATAGTTTTATATTGTATTCTTACAAAATATACATGTTTATATGATGCCGATCTTGTTTGCAACATCTAATGCGTCATAGTCCCTTGCAAGCCTCACGTACGCCTTCTTTTTCCCGTCAGGTCTGAAATATTGCAACAAATCATTATTAACAAGCTCTGAACTAAATACATAATTTCAAAGGGTATGATGGTATCAGAGGTGTGTATTTTTTATATCATTCTGAATCAATGAGATTCCCACAGAATATCATCATTTTAAAATAATAATGCAAATAAATATATACATAAAATTATATTAACATACAAACCTGATGAGAGTGTTAACTTTAGCAACATTGATGTCATATAGCTTCTTAACAGCAGCCTTAATATGGTGCTTGTTGGAGCTGGTGTGAACGATGAACACTAAAGTGTTGTTGTCCTCAATCTTTTTCATGGCCGCTTCAGATGTTAATGGATACTTTATGATATTGTAGGCATCCATGCTGTAAGAAAACAATATTAAATAATTATGTAGTAAAAAAATTTCAATTCATAAAATGTTTAGTTCACCAATTTGCAAATTTCAGTAGATAATATTTCAAGATTCTTACCGGTTTCTCTTGGGTAGAGATTGTCTAGGATATTTCGGTTGCCTTGGTGGTTCAAAGGTCTTCGGCCGGCGGAAGTGCACAGATGTGCGTATTTTCCGAATGCGCTTGCCATGTTCACCCTTGACAACCTGAAATTGAAACAGATTTACTTGTTAATTAAAAACAAAAATTACCTCATGGTCAGCTAGAAGTTTTGTAAATTATAATCAAAGTAAAGATAGTGCCCACGTAAGAGACTTTTTTTTTAATGAATATATAAGTTAAAATAATAAAAATTTAAAGGAAATAACCAGAGGAGCTAAAGCACCAAATTTCTATTCTCAAAGTCAAATTAAGGAAAAGTCTAAATTTTATTTCAAGGATACAATTGTACCTTTAACTTCATAACATGCATTGCATTGAGCAAAGCAACAATATGTAGATATGCTGAATTAAAACTTTGGCACAGGTATAGACGACATTTAAAACAGTGCGGCACAAATTCAGAGATATCAGTGAAATCACAGATACTAACATTTGAACTGCCCTCTGAAGATGGGCAAAGATGCAATTTGAGTTTTGATCTTTGAATTGATCTAGAATAACACAAGTGTGTCAATCTTTCTCCTATATATTATGAAAGTAACAAACCACCTATCCAGTGATTGTTACATGGCCACTGCCAACCATGTACATCTGTAATCAACCCCTAATAAGATTAGTCGGACAGAGATGTTGCTACCATTGAACACTATGTAGGTTCACATTATGCAGTATTTAACTGCCCAATAACTGCAGAATTTAACTGCTATTTTTAGACACAAATAAATGTACCCGTGTTGCCTATAAAGAATTACCATAAAGGGTTCTAGCACTTTCATCATATATCGTCCATATCATAAAAAAATTGTCTTTCCATTCATACTATATGCTATGTTACATGTTTCTGCACTTCCAGTCTACTTGCCCATATGTAGTCTAACATTGTATAAAAATTTGAGTTTAAAAGATATTATATTAAAATGACAAAGAAGTATTATTGCAAAACATACCTTTCTTTGCGCTTTAAGTGCCTTGACAATAGGCTTTGCAGCCTGTTTCTTTTGCCCCTTGATGCCAGTCTTCTTAGGTTTAGGTGCGATTTTCAGCTTAGCCGCTGCTGGTTTGGGTTTCGGTTTGGATGCCGATGCTGCCTTCTTCACAGAAGGTTTCGCACTAGACTTGGTCTTAAGGGCGGCGGCTTTCGCAGATCCAGGCTTGGCAGTGGGTGCTGCTGCTGGTTTCTTCTCAGCTGACTTGGAAGCAGCGGCGGGCGCGGGCTTAGCGGGTGCAGCCTTTGCTGCAGGCGCAGACTTTGGAGCTGCGGCCTTGGGAGCAGGTGCTGGGGTTTTCGCAGTAGCGGGTTTAGCGGCACTGCTTGAAGGCGCTGCAGCCTTAGGCGCTGCCGCAGGCGTCTTGGCAGTCGCCGGCTTCTTTTCGGCGGGCTTAGACCCGGAGGACCCTGAAGATTACAAAAACAAATGACTACAAATTTCGTTAATTTCCCAGTATATTCTCTTCTTCACTGACCATTGATTCAACAATACTGGATCACTTGTCTAACAAAAATGAAATGCTTCTAATATATCAATAATAAAAGCACATTATAGAAATACCCCCCTCTCTATTTAATAGAAACCTCATAGGCGCAGTAGGCATAAAGTATGTATACTTTGTAAAGGCTAATACTATTTTAAATTAGTAAATTTTACATTACACCGTGTATATAAAACAATACATGTCTACATAACCTAAGTCACACGTTACTTCAATCTGAAATAGTCGGGTATGTTGAAAAAAAAAAAACAATTTAACCTTAAAATGTTATATCAGCGCTAAACTTTTAAGAATCACTTTTCAATCCGAGATAATTGCAATACACAATAATTTAAAGCAACAGGGAATTATTCAATACAGCTAGCGATACGTAAAAAATAGTCACCGCGTGGCCAACTTTATGTCACCGAATTCATTTTCGTAAATAAACAGCAAAACCAAATTATTTCTAAGGTACAAAGAAATTGATTCTTCAATTATGATTCTCACATTGCTATAACGTTTTTAATTTATTAAATCTAAGGAAAATGAAATAAACATACCGGATTTCTCTGGTTGCTTCTTGGGAGGCATCGTGACAAAAAAGATGGAGGCCGATCAGAGTTGCCACACCACGATGTTTAAGTAACTACTAAAAACATATATAATTTTCCTATATTCACGATATTTTTGTTTTAGTAGTAAAATAATTGTTATATAATATCTTAAATAAATTGAAATGAAACTTTTCAATTGTTAGCTTCAAACTATAAATATGTAAAAAATATCCCATAGAAAATATTATTATGGCGCTTCTGCACGCTTGTCAAACTTCAATAAGCCATAACAAATTCAAATATGCGGATAGAGCGTTCGGTTTGGCTTGTATAGGTTTGCAAGCGCTTGGAGCTGTACCGGTCGAGTGTCGGTTTTTCTCACAAATCAAAGAGAACTTGCCGCAAGCGGTTGCAATAATGCATATGCATGAATAAGCCAGTAAAATAATAATTAAAAACGATGAATGAAATTCTTATAGTCTTAATAATACCGTAAATAAATATTAATAACTCAAAGTACATCACGTCCGTTATGCTGTTTTATGCAGAATAATACATTTGGGACCCGGCAAATACTGATCACATTGATAAAAAAATGTCATAGATAACATATGTATGAGTTTCATTTCAGTCCTCGGGAGTTGCAACGCATCTGTGATCGACTTCAGATAGAACCCCTGTTCTATATGAAGTTGCTTACAGATGTACATGGGCGGTAGTAACCACTTAACATCAGATTGACTACATGCTCGTTTGCTACTTCAGTCTGATAAAAAAGGATAAAATATACTATTTTATTCTTATGTTTTTTTGTTCCCTTTTACTTATTTTGTAGGGTTTATAATAAAAATAACTCTATATGATAATAAATGTTATAGGCGATACAAGCTCGATGTCCATACGTCTGTCATGCTTGTATTTTCAGAGCAAAACACACTTACATTTGCAAGGAGTGTGGGTGGCAATGTTTAATTCCCAAAATCAAGGCAAGCGTTTGTAGCACGAACAAGGTTTGGAGTGCAGACGCGCCATTATATTCAGAGTCATGAAGAAAATTAATTGTAACTAAAGTTTAATATTATTATGTATAATAATATTTTTAATAAATGTAGTGTATTATCGATAGTATGAAATGTAATGAAATGGTGGGGTACCTAATACTCATATCTAACTAGTAAATAGGCTCTAGGTAGTCCACCGTTCCACCCCTGCTATACGCCATAACGTTGTTAGTACTGGTAATAAGATTGGCAGTAACACGGGCAATAAACCGTCAGTCTACCTGAACGAGAGGTCTGCAACCCTTTTGGTAAAATGGATTACAATATCCGCATTGTTATGTAGCTGCATGATGTGGGCCGCATTCGACAATAAATTTGAAAATAAAAATAATAAACAGACTGAGAGAGATACTACAATAAGAATATTGATAATTTCCTTATTTTAAAATTTTAATACTTATCCAATTATACAAGAAGCCATAAAATTAACCAAATTAGTATACTATTTTACTTCCTACTGGAGTGATTCCTAAAGTATTACAATCTAGATCTTTTAATGTTAGAGCCATACGTACTAAAGGTCTCCACAGAATACAAGAATAAGGTAGTATTAAAATAACAAAAGAAAATAATATAATTATGTATCCAATTATTGTCGAGCGTAAAAAAGTGAGAACTGATAAGTTCAGTGGACTACTCTTTTTTATTACGTAGAAGTAGCAAAGGACATCTTAAACACACCTCACATAAGATGCTAGTTGACACATCTCCTATAACTCACCTTTATCACACCTTTTTTATCAGAATACCGCAGCGTTGAACGCTGCTGTTATTAGGCAGAAAAGTGTATGTCGTTGATGCCAACGGATTCGAATAATAGTTCTTTTTAACTCTAATTTACAATAATATCTGACCAGACGGTTTAACCGTTGCTGAACGTGAGTGTCGTTTTCAATATTTTGTTTGTTCTTCAGTGAATACGACGATGGAAATAATTGTAATTATTATGTCTACATATGCATTCGGTAGTATCCGACCGACGCTTCGGTTTTGGTCACCTTCGGCCAAAAAAAACGCCTTCGTCAAAACCTTCGGCTTCGGTCAAAATGAGCTGAAGCTTTCTATCAAATCCAAAGTAAATTTTAAATCTTATATTGCTGTGTAAACCTTAGCAAGAATACCCAAAGCACATGACCTATTTTTTGACAAGTTCTGACCCCTCCATCTCCTTGGTGATTATCCGCAGTATATGGCCACACTCCCCCTCTAGTTTTTAATCATTTTATCCAAAAAAAAAGCGCTTTTCCTTTAGATAAAATCGACTACCATAAAACCTAAACACCATCCCCAACACGCCCTGTGCCAAGCATGGTATTTTAAAGAACCCCCTCCCCCCTAAAAGGGTCACGTGGTTTGGGTACGTTATCTTATCTTGGTTAAGCAATCTACTTTTTTTGTTTGTTTGTTAGTTAGATGGGATCATCAGCAGCAAAAAATTGTTCTACGGGAGGTCCTTAAGCTCTACGCCTGCAGAGTTATAATTTATTTTGTTTTTATGAAAAAAAAAAATACTTTTTTTACTTATTATTATTAAAATTCGAAAAATTCTACTTCTGTATCTTTTTCATACTTGTCACTAGATTGGTACTAATAAGTAGTTGCGTTAGACATGTTATTTATGGTTGTTTATTGGGTTAATTAAAAACAATATTAAGTTTTACGAAAACATATTTTCTCAAATCATAACTTTTTATTTACTTCGGACAACACTGTAAAAAAAAAATACTCTACCGAAAAGTGACCCTGTATTACAACTTTTGGCGCATTTAATAGGGATTCTGTAAAGGTATAACACATGACCGTGGCTCTAATATCTTTCTAGAACGAAATAAACACAACTACGGATGTGAAATTCTTTTAATAAAATGAAATATTTTGCAATAACTGCTCAAAATTACCGCCCCTGACCATAATACATAATCTGCACCGTCTAATCTAAAATTTCTACGTAACCTATGGAATGCGCTTCTGCTGTTAGTAACTTGTACTTTAGCAAAATGATCGTCCTAAGGACCATCATTCGCGGGAAGGCCAAAATTAATCTGACAATAAAATTGGAACTGAACAAGAATTTCACATCCGTCGTTGTGTTTATTTCGTCCTAAAAAGATATTAGAGCCACTTATGGTCATGTTTTGTACCTTTTCAGAAGCCCTATTAAATGCGCCAAAAGTTGTAATACAGTTGACAGTTTTTTAGATATAGCACTTTTTCAAAAACTGAATTTCGTAATTTTGTAATTCATACAAACACTATAAAAAACAAACTTATGTTGGTAGTTGGAAGACTGTTTAACTTTTTTGTTTTTACAACACAGCAATATTTTTTCTTTAAGATCTGTGCATGATAGTGCTACGGAACCTTTCGCCTGCAAGTTCGACTCGCACTTGGCCAATTTGTTTTTGATTCTCTTTTTGCCGATATTTCGTATATAAAAAAAAGTATATATTTTATATGAAAAAATACAAGAACGCATAATGCAATTTATTTATTTAAATAATATTCTTAATGTCCATTGTAAATAATAAACCATAAGTTGTCTAAACACTTATCAAATAATAATTATAATAACTAACAATAATAGTGCAACTAGGCTATGCATAGGTGGTTAAAGTGAAAAAGATCTGTTTTAAGAATAACTTAATAATAATAGTATATGACATCATACTAAGAAATCTTCAGTGGGTGCTTGACTAGAACTAGCTGTCGGGCGCTGAAATGAACCTAAATTAAACAGAGGCGTATTGAAATTTTTGTTTACAGATCCTTGCGCGGGAGATGGCGTATTGTTGAATGATTGAACAGGCCTCTTGCCAATTATTAATGGAAAACATTCATCAGGTATGCATGACAATGCATTCTGAATTCTTTTCATACGATTTGAACATTCTTCAAAATGCTCAGTTAAATACTTTAACTCTGGCACTATGCCCTGGTTTTGGTGGGTATTCAATGTTTTATCTATAATTTTTAAACCATCTGTAGATGTAAAAGCAATCTTTTCTCCACTGTAAAAAAACATTTCAATATCTGTTCCATTTTCCATAAGCTGACATTTTGCTAGAGAAGAATATAGAGTAATTTTCGGAGTTTTAGCTTTAACTAGATCTACAAAGCGTGATGCATATAAATATTTTTTCCAATGTTTTTGAGGCAAATTGTGGTACGAAAATACTTCATCTGGACTTGGATCATGCTCTGTATTTGGCATCCTCCCTTTATCCTTATCAACGGAATATATGATTATTTTCATTCCATCTTTAGATATTTTGCATATCTCTACAACTCTTTCTTCTCTGTCTTTGCCTTTCTTTTTAATAAACTCAACAATAACACCAGATGGTTCTATTTTTAATATAGCATTTCTTGTTCTATGTGATATTGCAGGTAATCTTTCTGCACAAAGTGGTGGAACACTCAGTACATTGGAATTAATAAGACCGGGCTTTGGAATGTTTTCTTTATTTTCATACATTGCCTCAACACTGTTAGAACTTCCAGATCCACTACATTTAATATCCAACCTTTTTATATTCTCCAAGAGACTTAAGTTATTATTGAGAGCATTAGCTGTTTTTGGAAAATGAAACTGTGCATTTGGTTGATTTTGCTGTTTTAAATTGAGTAACTCAGCCATGCCAATTTCATTGTTGTTCAGTTTGTAAATATGTCGGTTACTATTTACAGATGTTGAATTGCTTTGGCATTTTTCGGAAAATACATTAAAAGAGTTTGATTCAAATTGCTCTGATGGTAGAAGATTCATTACATTTCGTTCTCCATTATAAGAAATTTTACTTTCACTTTTTAATTTGTTACTATGTTGTGTACTATGCAATGTTGTAAGGAATCCAGAATCTCTCGACAGATCTTGCTTAGTATGGAACACAGTGTTTAGAAACGGATGCTCCATTATCCCTTTAAGAGTTATTCTCCTTGATGGATCTTTACATAAAAGCTTTTGTAATAAATCTTGTGCTTGGACAGACAACTCTGCAGGTATATTATAATCAGCATTAATAACTCTATTGAGAGTGGTTTTGACATGCTGAGTATGAAAAGGAGGACTCCCAACTAACAAAGTATACAACATACAGCCTAATCCCCACACATCCGCTGGTAAACCATGGTGTTCTCTTGATGCTACCTCTGGGGATATATAATTTGGTGTACCACACATAGTAACATGCTTTTCATCTGGGCCATTCAATTGTGTCGCCAATCCAAAATCAGCAATTTTTACATTAAGATCTTTAGTCAATAGCAAATTATTTAAAGATAAGTCTCTATGTATAATATTATGAGTATGTAGATACAATACTCCACTCACGACTTGTCGAAATATATCAGCAGCAGCCTTTTCAGAAAGGCCACGAGTACCTAATTTAAAGTGCTTAGCTAATTCGCCATTATGTGCTAATTCAAGTATTAAATAAACATAGTGTGCGTCCTCAAAGAATGTGAATAATTCTAAAATAACAGGATGTTTTAAGCGAGAATGTATAGTGACCTCTTGTCTTACTCGCCCTATCATGCCAGCACTGGCCATTAGGGCTTTGTCTATCATTTTGATAGCAACAAATAAACCTGTTTTTCGACATCTTGCTCGATATACATGTGCAAATCCACCTTTGCCAAGATGTTCTAGTATTTCATAATCCTCAATTTTATCTCCAAACATATTTATATCAGCTATAATATTCATCTACAATACTATTGTTCATATAACTCTTACGTACTTTTTTTAAATTCCTGATACTGGCCATTATTTTTGAGTATACTGAAACAAAAGAAATTGAAACACTATTAAAATTATGAAAATATACTTATTTCACAGCAAAGTTAATTAACCTAATCATCAAGGTTAAAGGGAGTGGTTGTTGGCTTCATTTAACAACCATCTTAGTCCTTAGGAGTTAATGCATCTGGAATCGACTTCAGAAAGAATCCCTATTCGATATGAAGTTGCTTATAGATGTCCATGGGTGGCAGTAACCACTAACCATCGGATGGGCTGCATGCTCGTTTGTTACTTCAAGAAAAAAAATTGAAAATGGATACTGATTTAGAATGCCATATATAGGATGAAATGAAATGTCTTTGTTCTGTATAGGTCTGCGGGGGCACTTACAAATTGACATTTACAGTATTTTTTATTAAACTAACATCGGATCGGAAGATGACCCCCATGATGAGTATATCTATGCATGCAAGTGTGGATGCTAGCATGTTCTTACTGTTTATTTATTTATTTGTTTATTTTAAAATGTTGTTTGCAAGATTACAGCTCGCGCCAAGGCCTTGCAAACGCAAAAATAACAATTATAAAATTAATTAAAATACATTACATACATAAAAATCACTATT
>DWNE01007351.1:0-12313 GCA_018249875.1 Cecropterus toxeus | reverse complement strand
GACGAATACACAAACACCCAGACTCAGAACAGAAATCTAAACTCATCATTCATATTTCTGTCTGGCCGGGAATCGAAACCGGGACCCACTGCGCGTCAGACCGGTATGGTAACCGTTCCGCTACGCGGATCGTCACGTAATCAATATTTATTGCTTTTTTATTGAAAAGTTGGCCCCCCAAATACTTTTTGTTAATTTAGTTGACATTTTTATGCAAAACACCACAAATAATAGGCACTAGATGGCGTTGCAAGAAATTATATTATAGTACTGCTGTTAAAATATCGAAAGTATGTGAAACTTCGAAATAATTTATCTTTAGTAATTCAAAGCTACGACAAAAAATCGAAAGTATAATTAAAAAATCGATTAATTTAAAACCGATTGTTTATGCTCAAGAAATCGATTTTAAAAATCGTTTTTTTTCTAAATAATCGATTTATTAAATAATCGATTAATTTTTCACATCCCTGATCCCATTTATTTATTGTTGCGCCATCTGTTTACATTGTCGGATCCATGAAGTATCGAACAATCATATTTTGCAAGTTGAATAAAAGCTCGTAGAAAATGTAGTTGCTTTTATGTGATTGATTAGTTTGAATTTTATTTTTGGTTCAAAAAATAATTTAAATCTTCGTGTGCTAATGATAATACTAACAGGTGAAAATTAATATAAGTACCTCCGTTTTCAATGTAGGAATGCTTCGCGACCGGTCAGCCTATTGCACTTCACACTTTTCCAGTAAGATACCGTGACCACCACAAAATAAAATAAAAATTAAATAAAATTGTATTAAAATATATCTTTGATGACAACCGAATAATGAATGTAACTTTTTTATGAATGTAAAATCAGAACGTACATTTTTGTTTTTTAATTTTAGCTATTTTATTTCTTTAGTATTACGGCCAATCAGAAATACTGAAGAGAATCTGCGACCTTCATAGCAAATTTAATATTGCACACAATGTTAAGAACTTTCGAATTGGTTTTGGCTCAAAACGCGATACTGATTAGTGGTTCACTGTATACATTCATAAATCGAATCAATCAACACAATAACACAATAATGCGTCGACTTTAACAGTCGGATGTGGGTAATACCTTAGTATGAGCGTCGGCGAGCAAATGTAGGCGATCGTCGGTTTTGGTATATTTTGACGAATATTACAAAAAATCGAATGTCTAACCTAATAATTTAATAAAAAAACTTATTTTGAACAGAAATAAGGTAAATTTTAAGCGGTTTTGTTGTTTATATGTGACATTGATAAGTAAAAGATATTTTAAGTAAATATTCCAAATTTAAATGTTGTACTTTTAGAACAGTATTTTTAGCGGTTTTTAATTACTATTGTTTTTTGTTTTATTATCCTCTATAACAGACAGATTGACAGTGGAATTCTACAGATGAAAATGTCAAATATGGCTGTAATCATAAACATTAATTACTTATTTCTTTTGAAATCTTGAAATGTGTTATTTGTTTCAAAAACATTAATTTAATGTAACTTCTAATCGTACATAGTCTAACAAATACCTGTTACCGGATGAGGCCAACAAACAAAGCGTATTGCAAATTAATTTAGCCGTTCAAATATAATTTCGATAGGGCGGTAATCCGATAACTAGATCCGGCGATAAATTACTATGTTCCAATTAAACCGCTTCGGTGGTACACGCGAGTGGTTGAAACGCCGAAGAAACTGTATATTTTTAACTGACTTCCCAAAAGAAGAGAGGTTATCTATTCGTCACGTATTTTTTTTTTCGGCGCTCGTATACTCGTAGAACATAGTTTCGTCGACATGATTTAGCGAAGTGTGTTGAGCGCCGACTTCGGGACTACGTACTATGTACTGCTTATGTACGAAACCAATGTATATTAAAATTATTTTTTACTTTTTTGTGGCATGGAAGTCGGTTATATATTGTTAATTTTTTAGGTTGCTGTTGTTATAGATACATTGTAACAGATATATAGTAATTATTAATAGATAGATAGCAATTGATAATATTAGATAGATAATAATAGATACAGTGGAAAAGGTACATAAATAACTCTATCTTTAGTGTAAGCGATAGGCGACCGGTACATGCGATGCACTTAGGAATTTACCGTTTTCAAAAGTTCTCTAAACCAATAGTTTAAGCGTTTTTTGTAACCTAAAATTTTATGATTTGGCTATAAAATGAATATCTGTGAATCATACTCCACTAGATTCAATTTAAAATTTGTAGTTATTAACGGACTTTCCCAAGGTTATCTATTCGTCTATGTACTATGAACTGTTTATGTACTAAAGCAATATAATATGTTTAAATTATTTTTTTACTTTTTGGTGGCATGGAAGTGGGTTTTATTTTTGTTATTTTTTTTTTAGAGATAATATATTAAAGAATGTTTTTGTCACTCATTAAAAGCAGCTGATTTCTGGTGATGTAAATGTTCGTAGTCGACGGTATCTACTATCAGGTAAAATCACTCTCGTTTGCCTTATCATTTGATATAATTATGTGGTTGAAGATAATATTCATCTAATGGTAAAGGATCATCCATAAATTACGTCACGCAAATTTCATGACTTTGATTAATGAAATTATATTTTTTTACATTAAGATTATTATGCACTAAAATTAACATCAAATCAAAAACGAAAATTAACAAAGTTGCAAAAAAATAAAATAGTATGATATTATAGTATTTATGTAGAGCAAGTTTCGTATTATAATACATACATTATACTTATAAATGTGAAACAAAATTTAACTCCTCTTCCCACTTCTTGTCACACCATTTCACACTAAATTTACCCCCTCCCTCCCACTTAACGTGTGACGTAACTTATGGATGACCCCTAAGTGGTCACTGAAACTCAAAGGTGTTTTACCCAAGTATTAAACAAGTATACAACTTACAACCGATGCGTCGCCACTCCTAAAGACTAAGATCACCCTTTCGCTAAAATATTGGAAACTAAACTGATTTCAATGAGCCCTTCATTTAAACACTGAAACTTATCAGAAATGAGTTATTTTTATCCTGAAAATATCTAATTATACGCAACTATAATATATATTATTTATGCGTAAAAATTGTATACATTCCAATTAAATAAGATGGCGGTGCGCACCGGCGGTTTGAACGTCATAAAGATAGTACGGGCGTTTTCATTTTGAAGTTTTTTATATACTTATAGGCATAAATTCTATTAATCATAATTTTGTAAATAATTTTTATTTAACAAACACAAAAGTGATTATTTACTAGAGAAATAAGCACTATGGTTGAGAAATGTTTATATCCTGAATCCTTGAATCCTTATAGGTGCTTATTAAAAGGTTACTAATAAATCCAATATAATTTTTAACTACGAATAGAATTCAATTAATCTACCAGAAGTCGATCTTAGCTGCGATGCTACCCAGATCTACTTAGAGCCTTGAGTAGCTACGTTATCAAATCCAAACCAGTACGCATGGGTTAACTTCTTTAGATGATAGAAATAAGTGTGCTGTGTGGTATCAGCTTTGAATAGCACCGTTTCCTTTCTTCCCATGGATATCGTGGGAGGCGACTGAAAGACAATCTAGGAGATAGGAAGCTACTTCTTCCTACGTAACATTAAGCCCACTGCGGACAGTAACATGCATGCCAGGCGCGGTGACTTGGCAAAAACCCTTATTAGGAGAGGCTTATGTCCAACAGTGGAATTAAAAGAGACTGATGGACGGATAAGACAGAAAGCAGAGTAACTGTGTCATTACCTTTGGAATCAAACCACGACGCGTACCAGAATACTCAACCAACCCCCACAGATCTGCTTTGCCTACCAACGCTCCAATTTAAAAATTATTCAACCCCAAACGTTTTATATGGCCTACTTTCTATTTAGCCATTTTTGGTCGAAATACACCAAAACGCATCTCATTCAATGAAAGGCTGTTTAAAACCTCTTTTGACCTAAATAGCAGCAAAGTGCGCTTCGTTTTGTACAAAAGAAAAGGGGCAAGTGCGAAACGAGCTTACGCAGTAAGGATTCCGTACTAAAATAAATAAATTTTAAATATTTAAAAGAGTTGTTATTGTATTTAAGCTAAATTGTAATGTATTGTATTGAAATGTTAAAGTATGTGGGAACGTACGTAGATCCGTATTTGACCAAATAAAAAAAAAGTTTTTTTATCGTTGTTCAACGACCGAATGATAGTTCAGTGTATATTGCCTCGACTAAACAATGGAATCTCGAGGTAATACTAGATAAGACGTCACATAAATATACGGCAATTGAAATAAAAATCCTAAACAATACTTTTATTTACTTTATTTGATTAATTTCCAAATTTTAACAAAAGCATAACCAAGCGGAATATTTCTCCATTATAAAAGTTCGCTATAAACAATTATAATTAGTTTTTTCTTGTTATCTTCATTTACGAATTTTAGTAACTTGCTGTAATTCAATAAAGTTATTGTTACGTTAATTTCGTACGGTACCCTAAAAACATCTCTTTGAAAGCAAAACAACATTACGATCTCTATATTTCTAAAACCTTCCATTTACTTTTTCTTTTTAAGTTGTTCTTGTATAGCAGGTGGCCTGGGAGCTAGGCGATAGGTTTTATTGAGAGCTGGAAAGAAAAATCTTTCTATAATTTGATTCCCAAGTGACGCAATAGGTAGAATAATTAATAACTTTACGGTGATAAAAAGTTAAAACCGACTATAAAATGAAACCTGTGTTTGAATTCCTGTGAGAACAACCTATAACTTTTATAGGATTAGAAAAAGATTAGCATGGTCCATCTGATGGTAACTGCCGCCTTTGAACATTTAATGTAGAACAGAGGTTATATATACCTCAAGCCTATTCAGCTTTCTATTGTTATTTTGGCCTAATAATGGGAGTGTTAAGCGCTGTTTAAGTTTGGAGGGTGTCTTAAGGGGACATACTTATCCGTGGCGTTCCAACTTAATCCTGAGGAGTAGCAATGCGTCGGTTGCCAACCTTATATAAGACTCTGATCTTATACGGGTTTGACTCTATAGATGTCCATGGGCTGCAGTAACCAATTGCCATCAGGTGAACTGCATGCTCGTCTTCCAAGTTGTAAAAAAGTGGTAACTTTACTACATGGACATCTGTAATCAACTTTATTTGGATTGAAGATTTACCTAAGTTGTCTACAGATGCGTTGCTATTCAGGACTAAGTTGAAATCTCTTGTAAGTATACACTTACTATATCTTTAAAAAACAGCGTTGATATAAGGCAAAAACAGGACAAGATTATAAAACAGTGAGAACGCCCGTCTATACCCAATCTTCAAGGGAGAAAATATTCATACCCCGCCGTGGGAGTTGGAGAAAATAAATTAAAGTTCTTATGTTGCTTCCCAACACACGGACGACGGCCTGTGATTTACTGTTTAATTTGCACACATTTTTTGCCATCATAGCGGCTATGCGCGGAATTTTTGAGCAACATTTTAGTGTTTTGCGGCGTCTAAGCTTCTCGGGAGCGTGGAGCTGAAATATTCAACAGAATTTTGTAATGTATGCAGAATGATTCAATGAATTTATGCGAGATATAATTGCCTTATCTCTGCTGTCGACTGTCCATTTGAATGTACTGAATATTATCTCCGCTGATTATTGAACTATTATTATTTTTAATACTTTACTTGCAATGTTTATAAGTAAGTGTGTTTAAGTCAAATCTTGCAAGCTGAATTTTACACGGTATTCGATTGAACTGATATTTGGAATACACATTGAGTTATAATAACAATTAATTAGGTAATTTTGCGTTCAATCCAAAATGGCCATTGCAGCAAAGAGGTGTATAATTTATTTTTTGTGGAACTCATCCTATATGGATGTCAAATTAAAGGGCTTAACATGTAGAATACAGTGTCTCGCGAAAAAAGGTCAAGACCAAGATGGTAGCCATTACAAAATGGCGGATTACTTCAAAACCACAGAATTTCAGAACGACACAGGAGAAAATCCTAGTGTGGGGCTATGTGTGTAGAAAGCGTCTTAAAAAAAAAAATATTTGTATTTTCTTTTGTTGTTTTTGTTTTGTTGGGTACAATAAAGTGTACTATTGTTATTATTGTATAAGCCGGTCCAAAGATTAACAATAGCATCGCCATTCCGGATAATAATATTTATTGACACTAGTTACATTGGTTACGCGTTATCCGTTCCATGAAGGACGGAATTCCTTGAAGGAAGGAATTGGAAGATGTTTATTTATGGCCCATGTATGGAGTAGGCAAGTTTCAAGGAACCCCGCTTTCATGTAAATAGACTTAGGAACCTTAGAACGGCTTACTTGTTATATTAATTGTATAAATATACATATGTAAGTAAATAAAATTTCATGGTCACAATTAAGTTATGAAATCACTAGATTATTCCCGCGTTTCCGCTCGCTTTGGTCAGGTTTGCCATGGTAATAAGTATCCCATGTATTAATTCAGGTCACAACGTATCTAGTCATTGTCGTGCGCCCTGTCTCCCGCGACCGAACGGGGGCGCACCGTCAGATGCGTTGGCGGTGGGGCCGCAGAGGAAGAGAAGATGTGTTGTGTCGTTGCTGTCCACCCTGTCTTCTGCAGCCGTTTGATGGCTTGCGGTGGGGCCAAAGAACGGATCCGGCACTGGGCGTGGGAGGTCTGTAAGGTGTGGTAAGCTTTGCAGGTGTCTGCACGGCTTGCCCGTGCCCACGCCCCTTGTGTGGCCGTCTCGGGGATGATCTGTCGCCCTGTGGATGGGGGCCTTGGAGATAAGGCGTGCCTTTGTGTTTTCTGGCGCGCCTTGCTGTTGGAGAGGAGCTCCATGCTCCACTTGGAGGTTCGCGGAAAATTGCGAAAGCGTGTCCGTGTTCGGGCCGTACGGAGCAAGAAGAAAACAGGGGGGGATTAGTCGGTAAGAGTCTGGCAAGACCCAGCTTTCCCCCGGGCGGCTTTAAAAAAAAGGTTACAACTTATCTGTAGGCCAAATTTGTGCATCCGACCATGACCAACATGGAGTGGTAGAAACGTCAGCCATCCCCCTTCTTTTTTCCTATATAAACTCGCGATTATAAAAAATTATGTAGTCAGTTATGTTTCATATGTCACATATCATAAGTCAAGCCGTTTAAGCTGCAAAGAAATGGATATACGTAACCATAACCACCTTGAAAAATATCATCCTCCTCTGACGCATCCGGACTCCTTCTGACGCAAAAAAAAAATCCAGATCCATAAAAGAAGGCCATATAGGTACGTATTATTAAACATCCAATAATCGAATATGAGGGTGCGGATATACGTTTGTTGTACCTAATACATAAGGGTGTGTTGGCTCAAGTTTCAAGTTAGAGTCGGAGTTTCGTAAGTAGATTTAGGATCTTGTCGATGTATACATTCAGTTCATGAACTTCGCCCTACAAACAAATAATTCACGTTATGAGAGTAAGTACATCTTATTTTTGTAGAAAAGGGATTTGTTTTTTCAATAAATAAGTGTTATTTTGATGGAGGTATTTCAAAGATGTTTATCTTTCTATTAATAGACTAATATCTATACTAATATTAACTCAGGATCTACTGGTTCCAATTGAAAAAATATTTTTGTGTTGAATAGTACATTTGTCGAGGAAGGCTTTAGGCTATATAACATCACGCTATGTTTGTTTGTTTATAATAGTTTGTTCTTTAATAAACGCGGGTGGAACTGCGTGGCACAGCTAGTTTTAAATAAAAAGAGAACGCTAATAAATAGCAAACTTTTGATGGCATGTACAAGGTTAACATTTAATTAGTACATGTTTATTACGTTTACGTTTTATACATGGTAATTCTTTGCTACTAATAAATAAACAATAGAAAATAATAATGATAATAACAAACATCAACTGTGAACGCCCTCAAGTAGTATTCGAATAATATTAGGAGTCCATAGGCGCAGTTACTAAATTACAGCAAAAAAACTACTTCCGAAGTATAAAAAAAAAACAAAACGTTTGCCATACCATTTAATATAAAATTTATTTTGTAACATAACATATTTCATCATTGTAATACCTATTTATCTTATCAGTTTTTGTTTCTATAAACATTTATTAAATGTACTAATAAAATATTATAATAAACAAGTAAAACAAATAGCAATAATAAATCTCGTACGATGTACGTTTTTACGTTAAAATATTGTTAAATTTGAGCATAAACGTTTACGATATTGGAGATAAGATATAAATATGCTAATAGTAGGGCTCACTCGATTTCATCACTGATCGAAGATAAATCACGTTCGACTAGAACACAACTTACTACATAATATATCTAGGTTGGTCCGCTTACCCACTTAAACATGTGCACAGTCTTAAGGAAATAATTATATCCGGCTCTTGACATTCTTGGTCTGGCTCCCCGGGTCACTCTTTTGTCGCTTTATATTAAGCCCACTTGCCGTAATGTTAATATTTCAGAAAAATCTGCAATAAAGGACAACGTCCTCTTTGTGTGTCTAAAGTACCCACGACTCGACCCTACTTTGGGTCTATGAGAACGAACACGAAGCTATGAGAATCTGTATCGAAAACTCGTCAGTGTGTAGTTGAACTACACACTGACTTTCTACACTCTGGTAGAACCAGTGTTCGACCGGGGAAGTACCACCACCACACCTATTTCTAGCTTGTAGCAGTTCTTACGTTACGGTAGAAGGGTGTGGTTGCCAACTAACTTATATATGAGGCGGTCATCTTAGCCCTCGGGAATCACAACGTTTCTTTGATTAACTTCAAATAGAACCTTTTTTCTATATATATAAAGTTGTCCTGGGTAGTTTAACCGCTTGCTACTGCGGGTGTTGGCTATTTCAACTTTATTTCACAAAACAGCCGTCACGAGACGCCTGGCAGATGTGAAACATCGCGCCCGCTTAGCCCGCTTAGATTTGTTCGATACTTAAAAGTTTCGACAATAGCATCGCCACGCCAACTGCCAACGCCAGCTTTACATGCACCTTTAGATGTTTCACATCAAAACTTATTTCGAGAAAAAAACAATAACAAAATAAACACACAAGTTCCACGTCAAACATGAAAGTCGTTTCCACTTAAGACTTTAATGAAACCTAATTAGACCGTAAATTTAAAGCCAATAGACTTCCCCCACTGCTTAATCCCCAAACGTCCGAGCGTGATTAATCTTAGCGGAACTTTTACTTTTTGTTAGGGTAGGCTTAATAAATGTTCGGTTACATTTCCACGGCGATGATGAATTTCCAGCTCCGGGTCTAAAGGAGGAGTGCTAAAAATTTTCAATTAAAACTTTTAATCATTTAGAGTTGGGAACTACAGTATTACAACGGGACGGTCCGCGTGAACAAATTTTGGGAATTTTTCGCTGTAACGAATTTTTGGGATTTGAATGCGTTTTAGTTGCTACTTTGTAGTTTGTGTGTTTTTTATTGGGGATTGTAGCGAACTGTGTCTGAGTTATATTTTTTTTGTTCTTGAGGAGGAAATGTTGTAAAGGTATCCGACGCCGTGGGAGCTATACCGGATTGTGTGTGATTTTTACCGCACTAAACATCCCTCGGTGGCTCTCCTCTGCAGTGTGAAGAACATTGTGGGATATCTAAAGGAACGGAACTGGAGTCCTCTGATTGTATTGTACCAACGGGCTTCACCCAGGTGAGCGGCGGGTCACTGCACCCACTGGTCTTTACGACGGTATGCGTTCTGCCGTCGTTCCCGGAGTCGCTTGGTTGGACGGTTCGAGCTGCCACTATTGCCGCTCGCAACGCAGGAAACACCCTTTAGTCGCCTCTTAGGACAGGGAGGGAATATCGCAGCCCTATTGATCCTGGAACTACAGGGATGAAAGTTACTTTGCTTGTGGAGATTGTGTGGGAATTGCTGTGATTAGTGTAAACAACTAAATTAAAATACGCTTATAGCTAGTTTAAATACGCTTCCTACGCTCAAAGATAAGATAATCTTACGATAAGAAAATCCTAGTGTGGAGATTAGAATTTTCATCTGTGTCGTTTGCCATGAATACGCACAAAGACTATAGAAACAACCAGGACCTAGAAGAGATTCAAATTAATCATTCAGATGTGTTACGAGTCTGGAACCCACTGCCTGTCAGACCGTTGTGGTGACCGCTACGCACGCGGATTGTACGTACTCTTTTCTAAGGTCGAGCATATTTCCATTTTAGTATCAGTTATTAAGTTCAGCTGGTTGCAAAAAACGAGTTTTTTCATTTTTTATTTAAACTATTATTTACTATTGTTAAACATCACCAGTGGCTGCTATTAAGCAAAATTATGTGACAGTGATACCACCGACAAACTATGAGGTTTTAATTCGCTGTCTCAACGCGGATTAAAGTTTTACGGATAAAATTTTATACAGTTATTATGTCAATACCGATCGTAACAGTGATATAAAAGTAGTGGGTAAAAGCTAGTTTGCAACTCTTTGTCCCGGTATACACTGGAAGTAGTTTGAACTATTCGTCGCGTCCTCATGAAATTCAATGCGACCGTCCCGCGGGACTCCTGTCCAGTGCATCGCGAATTTGCCTTTACTTTACTGGGAATGTTACCATAATGCCGGCGACGTTGTTTAAGGTGTATTATTATTTTTTTTTTTATAACAATGAAGTAGTAAACGAGCATGCAGTCCACTTGGTGGTAAGTGGTTACTGTCAGCCATGGACATCTGTAAGCAACTTCCTATAGAACATATATCGCTGTGAGCCGACTACACCCTTCCATCGAAACTCAAGAACTGCTGCACGCTAGAAATAGGTGTGGCGGTGGTACTTTCCCGGTCGAAGTACTTTGGTTTTACTACCTTGATTGATAAAAATACCTAGTCAAAACCGAAGCATTTTTGTCAAAATCTTCTTTAGAATCGTTCGATTTGAAATTAAATGAAACGAAAATGCGTTACGAAAGCAGTTGTCGGCGCTGTAACTAGATGGCGCTATTTTTGTAGTTGAAATCTCCTCCTTTTTCAAGTAAGAAATAAATTTATGAAATATCTATAATTATTAACTTTAATTTTAACTAAACTATGTGTGTAATTGTGTGCGTGCGTGGGTGTTTGTGTATATGTGTCAATCTTTATCAAAGCTTACTCAAAGCTTCTCGTAAATAAGAAAAATCTAACGACACATGTCTTAAGAATATCTCTAGACTACAGTGTGTTCTTAGTACCTACTTAGATATATATATAGGCCTTCCTCGGTCAGAAAACCATATTATTATGTACGTTACAAAACATACGAAAACTTGTGAGAATTCCTCAAGCTGTTCTCATGAAATTCAATGAGATCCGGGACGCGGCCGGTGCACCGTAAACTTGCCTTTACCACGCCTGTAAATATGTTTTCATTGGTTACGACACTTCATATGTATATTATGTTTACATACAATAAGGTTGTGGTTTTGCATGCATGCTCAAATTTTATGCTGTGATCCTAGATTGGATCTTGTTGGACCTACTCTCGTCTCTTTGAAGGTAGTACCCCTTGTGGCTCTTCGGAAAAAAACCGATATACCTTTTTCTGCATGATAACAACAGTGTTGAGCGCTGTTGTTTTCTTATCTGTAGAGTTTGATAAGATTTGTTTATCCGATACATTTGAACTTAGCACGCAATTGTGGCCAACCTCAAGTAAGATTATATATCTGGGATTTCAGTTCCGATGTCCATGGTTGAATTCATTACAGTTGTCTATGAGCGGCAGTGATCACTGACAATCACGTGACAGCATGATTGTTTGCAACATAAAAATAATCTATTTATTGTCAAATTGAAGTGGCAGGCGAGCATGCAGACCACCCGATGGTAAGTAGTTACTACTGCCCATGGATATCTGTAAGCAACTTCATATAGAACAGGCGTTCTATCTGAAGTCGATCACATATGCGTTGCTAGTTGCGTTGTCCCAAGGACTGAGATGGTCGCCTCATACACTGATGGAAAAAATAATGGATTAAAAAAATAATGATTTTTTTTAACGTTTTTCAAATGGCTGTATTTTCGTCAAAAATGGAGTATGTTCTGGAGTCGCACTTTTTTCCAAAAAAATTTAGAAAAAAATTGCATTCGGTATTCATTAGGATTAGGCGGTGCTGGAGTCCCTACAGCGATGCCAGATCGACTATAGGTACATCGAGGTGTTGAAGTGTGTATACATAGCCGCCACCGTGACAGTCCGAGTACACGACCAAAGCACGAACCCAATCCGACTGCAGCGGGGAGTCAGGCAAGGCGATGTCATATCG
>DWNE01007350.1:0-12316 GCA_018249875.1 Cecropterus toxeus | reverse complement strand
GTATCAAATTGGATTGTGGAGTCGTTGCTTGAGTCGAAAAACGTTCGGTTATATGTATGTCACGTTACTTTTTTTTTTAAACGCGGGTGAAACCGCGGGTTCAGCTAGTATATACATATAATATTTAGATTGGTCTATTCACTAGCTTTCATTTGATACACATAGTGTCGTAAAAAACCGTCCTCCCCTCTTCTCGTTTTCCCTTATTTCTATTTTTTTTTAAATAAATATAGCCTATGTCACTCTGCAAACTGAGACGATTCTAATGATATGTCATACGTCACAATCCGTCAAGCCGTTTGAGCTCGGTCACCATACCGGTCTGAGTGGGGTCCGGGTTCGATCCTCGGCCAGACAGCCATAGAATGATGAGTTTAGATTCTGTTCTGGGTCTGCGTGTTTGTGAATTCGTCTTTGTGTGTCCAAGGTACAACACAGGAGGAAATCCTTGTGTGGGATTATGAAATCGTTTAACAACGTTTAAACTTGTAATTTATTGTTAAATGTTTAAAATATGTGTTCAAAATTTCAGCGAAATTCTCCAGTAGTTTTGTGTGAAAGAGATACGTGCTTCTTTAAGTACAAACTTTCTATTTTATAATTTCATTAAGATAGTCAGAAGTAAGATTGTGTATCAGTCTAATATAAACATTTTCTTGATTTGCACCTTCATTGAATATAATGAACTTTTCGCAACAGATTTCGCGTTTCGTTATGCAAATTTCAATATTAATATCCGTTAAGGTTTTTTACCCACTAGCAGAATTAATTAAAATATTAATGTTTATATAGATGATACCATATTTCTAAACTAAGATAGGTTGAAAAGATTGGCATCGTACAGCGAGAGGCATCTCGCAGTTCGATGGCACTCCATTTGCATTTCCTCGACTGCCGTAACAATTGAACATTTTTACCCGACTGTGTCAGAATGAGGGTAATGTTTTTCGAGCGTATGCATGTATGTATATTTTTATTTATTTATTGCACCTTTATAAAAAGTTACAATAGGGCAGACTTAATGCTGATGGCATTCTCAACCCTGGGTGGCTGGAAAATTTGTGGCAGGTTTATGTATATGTTTATTTTGTATGTCTGTCCATTTCTTTGGCACGCGCTACAGCCTAAACGGCTTGACGAATTGTGACGATTATGAAATATCATTAGAATCGTCTTAGTTTTCCGAGTGATAAAGGCTATATACCTAATTATCAAAAATGGCGCCTGGAAATAGACGAATCTAAAAATATATAAGTATATTATAATACCTAATTTTACTTGACTATTTTGACAACTATTTTAAAAACTCATATAAGCGTTAAATTAAAAATAACTATATCATTATGAACAAAAATTTCATTTTAAGAAATCGGGTTTTTCGTTTTAATGTTTTTGAAGATGATACTATTTAAGGGTTCAAACCACCATTCTACCCTATCTTACTTCGAGCTAAGATTATCTGATGTTAGCAAATTTGCTGTATTATTTATAAATAATTAAAAAAAGCAATTCGCGACAGCCTCGATTCTTCTGAAGAGCTAAAAATTGAAATTGAAAAATGTAAATTCTCGAACTTATTTCTCGATTTATTATAGGTTTTTGCTTTTAGCTATAAAACTTCCGTATCTTCTTCGTCATAGAGCCTTGAGTCTTACAAGCTGATCCTACATTTAACCAATTGATTTATTTATTACTATATTTCTAGTATATAAAGATTTGTGTTACTAATAAATCTATAACCCTTTATTGATCAACTGTTGGGGACGGGTTTTCTCTCAAATATAGGTTCAGATCATAGACTGCCGCGCTGGCCAAGTGCGAAATGGTAAACATTGTTATGTTACTAAATAAGTCATAGAAAATAACTTACAAGATATATTAGAGTATTTGTTTTTCTTTTCGAACAAAAAAGTATCGAATGTCATAAAAATATCAGTATTTTTTTTATATTTAGCCATAGTCAGCCCTATCATAATTGAATCACTGAATATTAAAATATTTGTATAGATGCCTTGATAACGCTCAGTTATTGATAATGATAAGGGCTTATCAATCCACAGAAATGAAATGAAATTGTGTCATCCGGAAATTCGTGTAAGGCGGGAAAATAAATTAATGAGCGCTCGTTTTTCAAACCATGATTTAGCTAGTATATTGTAAGAAGGTCCGATGGTTAATTATAAAATGTAAACTGGAGCAGGTCACCAGGGTACGCCTTACACACCCAGAAAGAGCACGAACTTGCCGAAATGTGTAATTTATTAATAATAAATGTTAAAAAATAAAATATTTCAAAATTTGTTTTACGCGTTCAGTGCCTTTCACTAATACTTTATAAAGAAAATTTTATATTTTT
Organism: Cecropterus toxeus; assembly: GCA_018249875.1. NCBI lineage: Eukaryota > Metazoa > Arthropoda > Insecta > Lepidoptera > Hesperiidae > Cecropterus > Cecropterus toxeus. The sequence goes on along the minus strand of DWNE01007350.1, from coordinate 9,960 downwards.
ACATCTTATAAAAATTAATAACTCACCTTCGTCTAGGAATAACACTCTTTACTTTTATATGCATCTCGGGATTATTTACGTTGGTCTCACGTTTATTATTTTCATCACTGAAAGTATCGTCCTTATCACTGTTAACTGTCCTGCCTATCGGTGTGCTATTAGTATCTGTGTTTTGCTGCATATTTTTCACCACACTTTCAGCTCCAGCTGACATTTTTACATGGGGCGACGATTATAGATTTGTGTCGGGCAGTATTTGATGCGATTTTTATAAATCGCGCAGTCTGCCGCGCATGTGCCGACTTTGAATGTCGATAAAGCAGAGATAGTCTCAATCAGCGCCATCTACTGTAATTATACTCAACTTTTTTGTAAGCATGGCATCTACATAACGTTTTAGTTAAGCAATCCGCTTTGCGATGGCAGTGTGTTGTACAAACTAAATAAGATAAAAGTGAAAAAAAAATATAGGTATAAACTTTGTTACTGCCATCTGTTATAAAATCTGTGAACTAAAACAATGCTAAGATTGCTAAGTACTAATAGATTTTATTAATAACAATAGATATCACTAGTACCTATTTGCTTGTTGTTATCTTATTTTTTTTAATTCAATAGCGACTGTCCAACAACTATTCAGTGTCCAACGACTGTCTGTTTACCCTATTTGCTTGTTGTTATCTTATTTTTTTAAACTCAATAGCGATTGTCCAATAACTATTCAGTGTCCAACGACTGCCTGTTTACCCTATGTAGGTAGGTAGGTAAGTAGATAATAAATATTGTATTAAATATTTGTGACAATTTGTGTAAAATAATTCAAGCTACAATATCAACTACTATTATAGTTTACCGGTAGGGGGCGATACTAGCAAGATCCTTATCAACTATTTAAATTCAATGTATTTTTTGCACAACATTGTAATATGTAAACGAAAATCAATAAAGCTAAAATATATATGATTTAAAATTACTTTTCCGAGTTTTTTTTATGACTGTTAACCGTTGTAGTGCTTATTTAATCAAGGCATTTGAGGTAAAACGTGGTGCTTGGTAATCCTGTATATCCGTAGGACCGATAGAGGTTTTTACCCATTTTTTTTAACAAAATAAGTAGCGCCCCTCGTCTTTATTCAATTGGCGAAAACCAAAACAACAATCTGGTTATCTCTGTATCGGTAAAGTAACGGTTATCCCGACATCCAAGACTAATTTGGCACTCCCTTTATTTGAAGCCCCCCCTTTTACCTTATTTTTATTTAATTTTTAATTATTTTCATTTAGATTTAATTTCAGCAATGTTCTAAAATTTTGAACAATCGGATTTATTTTAAAACAATAATAAAAGGTCATAATGTTGATAAATATTTTTATTCTAATAAACGTTGTACAAAATAACTTAAAATTAAAAGAAACATAACTTACAAGTTAGTTTACTGGATGACTATTAAACTATGTTTAGTAGGTACAAAATATGGCGGTGGATAATAAAGAATTATGTATACAAATGTACAATACAAACATACGTTTCTTTTAGCTACAAAAACGTAGGTTGTATATTGTGCAACATCTTAATATGACAAAAAAGACAAAGTGCGAAAAGGATAGGAAATAAGAATCCCCTTATTTTAAAATGCTTTGTCTCATTTAAAACATAATTATAGTCATTAAAAATTCCTTCAAATTAACAAACAGCACAACGGACCGTTAAATTATGGCTTAATGAAAAAAAAATTATACAAGAATACGAAAGTATTTACAAAATAATAATATAGGCGACAAATTGAGAACATGCTTTTCTGTTTGGTTTTAATTCATTTTACTATCCACCACTCATTTTGTTTATCAATATATACTTAAATGCTTACAATAAATTGGAAATATATACTTTCCAAACAAATAACTAATCTTTTTATGAATGTTTAAAAACATACGTTTAACTTCGGTATTATACTTAAATTAGTATTTCACTTCATTCAGGAAATGCATCCATTGGCATATAACGCCATCTTTTGTGCAATAGTGGAAAAACGCTTGTATGTATTATTTTTTTCTTATATTTTAACGTAGCTGATTTATGGAACATGCAAGCTTATTATCATTATGATGTCTACACATAACATAACAAGCAGTTGCTATAATAGTTACACTGTGGTTACACTTGAATTTGCCGAGACGTAATGTGACCTAGCTCAGCATTATTAAATCAATTATAAAAACTTAGGTGTCCAATAAGTACCTACATCTGACGAATTATTAAAGCATTTTAAATAATATTAGTACCCATGGCATTTGCCTGGAAAATAGAACCGCCCCCGATAGTTAAACTTAAAAGGCGCATTCAAAACGTCGGATTCAGGAAAAATATACATATGCCATTTTTTCTTTTAATTGTTAAATCCTTTTAAACTTTCGGGGACAGAATTATTAATATGTAAAAACGAATTTACTTTAAATAACAGATGTATTGGCCGTTATTAACTTCAGATCGCAGCCAGTTCGCTTCTAATACACAGTACAGTAATTTTTCTTTTCCGTACGACTTCCAATCTTACAAGTATACACATCATAAAAGGAAGAACCTGAGAAGCCATGAAACATCGTTTAGCAGTTCAAGCACCAGTATAAGGTCGAAAACATTTTGCTGCCTGGATAACATACGAACACAACTCAAAAAGTTTACTTTTGTAGAAGAGCCAGGTAAAAATAAATTATGCTTTTTGTTTTCATCTTTTTAATGAATGAAGTTAAAATAACCAAAATATATTAAAATACCATTAATCACGGTGTAGTTAGAGCGTCAAGTTTTTAATACTAGCTTTTGCGATAAGACTGTACTATCCAAAGCAGGGTTTATTTTCCTATTAAAAATTTTTAAAATTAAAATTTATTAATTTGAATTGAGCAGTTATTCATGCATTTTAAATGTTCAACTGAAGAAAATGTTACATGGTCCTTCGGTAACATTACATTTATTTTCAACATTAGCTACAGTTGCTACGAGTATTCGTCGTTTAGTATAAATTAATAAAATGCAGCATCGTATATCTAAGCCTAGAAATTAATAATTTAAATTCGTGTCGCAGTCTTAGTTAAAAATCTAAGCACCTATAAGTTACTTAACAATAAATGCAATAAGCGTTTATATACAAATGCTCGAAACTTGTCTATAAAATTTCCATTACAATTCAAATACTTCTACATTCTAGAAGTTCGATGTTAATGCAATCTTTGACTCCGACAATATTCTTTACAATGAGGTAATGGCATTTACTTTTATTTGCCATTTATAATACGACATTTACTTTGTCATTAAAATGAGAACATGTATTAAAATGTATACATTTTGGTGTCGAGAATGAAGATAGCATCGTTTAGCCTCTCTAAAATACCTCAATGAAAGAGAAACAATATCAAAACGTATATATATTATTGTTATCAAAAGAGTCCTTAATGTAGAAGATTATATTTTATATGGAATATATTATGACGATCTACATAATTTATAAGTGTAATAAATCCTCATATAGTAAGGGTGTTCCACTTAAAGATTACACCGATCACAGTCACACGAAAATATTATTTCGTACACAATACGTGGAGAGCTGTTGATAGGCTGCGGTATTTGTGATCGTTAAGTGGAACGCGGGGCTAGTTTAACAGTTTATACATGTGATATTTTTATACTACGGGTTCATACAAGATTATTGTTTATGGAAGAGAAACTGGACGAAGTAAGGTTGAGCTGATAAATGCGATATCACTACAGCAACAAAGACGCACTAACAAGGAGTGGAAATACGAGAAACTTAAATTACGGGAGTAGCCTGTGGTACTGTGCGGAATTCTTATTCTTCTCAATCACGTAGAACGATTTCGGCTTTCCATTACCAGAGAAATACTTTCTGAAGGACGTCTTCTTCGCTGGCACGTAGTAAGCTAGCGCATCTAACGAGTTAGGATGATTATTAGCGCCTTTAGGCCATGTAGGCGTACTTTCTACATCCACAACGTCATCATCAAATCGCGCCTGTGGCCTATTCTTCGCGAGTTTGTGTAACACTGGCAGATTCCAGTGGTAAACTCGCGCTGGTTTCCCATTGCTCGTCATCTGTAACGGTAAGGTCCGTGCTGCTGCAGGCGCGGGGTCTGCATGCGTGTAGTAACTCGTATTGGGTGGCAGCTTGATCACGTACATCCTCGAGTCCCCAGTAGCGTGCCGCCTGCCTTGTTCTGCGAGACGCTTCCTGTGATGCGCGGCGGGTATCCTTAGCTTCTTCAAGCCGAGTGAGCTCAGTATTTCGTGAGTAGACGGCTCTTTGCTGTCCTCAGTGAGGTTGTTGCTGGTCGCTGAGGAGGAAGGTGCTGCGCATGTTGCCGCTATTGCGGTTAGCAGCAAGATCGTCGACCTGGAACAAAAATAAAAACATTTGATCAAACAGAAATAATAATATTTTTCTCGTCGTGAACATGACACAAAAGAAAAGTCCATTACAGACATGAAAACATGAAATTCGTTGTACGATTTTCCCGGCAAATGCTTAACAACCGTTAACTGTGAATTGGAATTCTTATTCGTGAGCATACGTGCTTACGATTGTCTTGTCGGAAAATCTGTACAGATGAACAGACGCGCAGATGCTCACATGTTACATATTTGGATAATCGATTCAGAAGAAGAGTTGCTTTTACGTGAAGTTTTTTTTTTATCAATATGAAGCAGCAAACGAGCAAGCAGCCCACCTGATAGTAAGTGGTTACTGCCGCCCACTGACATTTGTAAGCGACCTCATATAGAACAGAGGTTGTATATGAAGTCGACCACAGATGCGTTGCTACTCCTGAGGACTGAGATGGTCGCCTCATATAAAAGTGAGCCGGCAACCACACCCTTCAACCAAAGCGCAAGAACTGCTTCACTTCACAAGAAATAGGTGTGGCGGTGGTACTTTCCCGGTCGAACTACATTCGTTCTACCACCTGGCAAAAAATCAGTATAGGTGTATTCCACTTTGATCACCCAAGTGATATCACCTAGGTGATCAAACGCGAGTCATTGCTTTCCTTTGACCACCTGAGACATAATCACCTTCAAAAAATATACTATTTCGGTATCCGTTAGTTACCTATGCAAAATACGCAAAATAGGTGCCTGAAATGGTCGTTTTTGTTACACCTAGGTAATCATAAATGCGACCTTATCATCCATCCATACCTATGCTCATCCAGATGTCTCAGGTGATCTAAGGACACCAATGAGTCGCGTTTGCTCACCTAGGTGATATCACCTGGGTGATCAAAGTGGAATACGCCGAAGTATACAGTTTGTAATAAAATGTTATTAATTCTGTCACTGTAACAAGTTGATAAGGGTACTTTACTACCGTCAAAAGCATGTAATTTAAAATAATGAATCCGAATCACAGTTTTTAATTGGTATTTTTTCGTTCAAATTTGTTGCGAGGCATAAGTAAAGTTTGAAGCTGAGTTCTTTAGTATATTTCCTTACGTTGCATCTACAGCGATGTTTTTACTATTTAACTATCATTGGGATCAAGTTTTTGATAAAGTATTCTACACAATCAACAAAATAAATACTTTGACACGTTTTAAACGTTCTGTTATATTCAATATTACTTAGGTACCTATTTGCTGACTCCATCATTTCTAATTAGTATAAAAGTGCTTATAACCACGTGGCGAGCAGTTGCACCAAATCCGCGTCCGCGTAAACATTCTTTATTAATTTAAAAAAGAAAAGTGAGGGACAGTTTTCCTGTAAAAGTTAATAAACTTCTCTGAAAGTGACAGTCAGTGTTTTATTTAAAAGGACAATCAGGGGCTGCCGCGTACCGTTCGAATTACCAATAATCAGTCGATTAACGAAGTTGATGAATTATTCTTTTTGATATTTATCTCCAAATGTCTTCAAACATTTTATAGTATTAGAGAGTACTTGAAGTAATCATTGATTACGTTCGATTGCGCTGAGCGGAGAAATTGTCATTGTTTCGTAAAAACCTTCTCTACAAACAGGTACTAAGGCCTACAATGTACTTATACAACAACCATTAACAATCTGTCATTAACACAGAGTGCTATTATTTGAAGATGTAGTAGGGATGTGACTTGGCTGGGGAAAAATCGATGATTATAAAAAATATAATCGATTTTTATTGTTTTTTATTATAAAGTTACCCCCCCAATACTTTTTGGTCATTTAGATGACGAGAGAAGATGATAATATGTACGAGATGAATTATCTTCTTAGTAATTCAAAGCTACGCTAAAAAATCTAAAGTATGGTGTAAAATAAAAAATGGATTAATATAAGATCGATCATTAATGGTCAACAAATTAATTAAAATCGATTATTCAAAAAAATCTATTTATTAAACAATCGGTTATTTTTGACATCCCTGAGATGTAGGGGTACGGGGTACATTGACATCGGCCGATGTTTGCCGAGCCCGCTTAGAGCCACTCGAAAAGTCAAATAAAGCTACGAGTCTAGTGTCCTCCTTGCAACCCGTTGTCATGTCTCAAAGGCAATTAGCATAGTCTATGAAGTTATGCATTTAAGGTTATGCACACACTGGGAGATACAACGTTTTGTTTGCATGTCTTCGCTTTAATCATCGCATGGTGTCGCATTTGTTTTAATGGTTACTTGGTTGCTGCATTTTTAAACGTTGCTGTAGCTGCAAGTAATCCAATTTATATAAATGTGATCATTTGTGAACCTAGCTTTAATGCCATTTGAATTATTTAAATCGCTCAAGGGATAGTCGATTTCAGTTAAACTTACAAAACAAAGGACGAATTTTGAACCTACTTTGTGAAGGGTGGAAATTAAATTTTCAGAAGATATATAAAGTGAAGGTTTATCGCCTGTAGGTTATATTAGAACTATTTGTTTCAATTTTAAATGTAATGTTATGTTCTCCTTTAAAAATTGTGGTAAGGTAAACTTAGATAAATGGATATATTGCACCTTTAAAACATAGCCTAACCTGATCTAAACCTTATCATTGTAAAGCGCTTGAATTTAGAAAGTAAAAAGATTATGATTCCATCGGATGAATACCATTAGCGCGAAGCAGTGCATTTCGTTAGGATTTGATTGCCTCTTTATATGGGGCGATCATCTTAGTCCTCGGGAGAAGCAACGCATCTGTGATTGATTTCAGATAGAATACTATAATATTAGAAAACCTGAAGAGTTTGAGTCTTTAGTTAAACGCGCTAACCTCAGGAACCAGTGGTTCGAATTGAAAGAATATTGTTGTGTTGTCCATTTATTGAGAAAGGCTATAGGCTATATAACATCACGGTATGTTTGTTTGTTATTTCCAACGTAGTAGCGGGTGAAACCGCACAGCTATTCTGTTCTATATGTTAATTGCTTATAAATGTCCATGGACGGCAGACACCACTTACTGCAAGCTGGTCACCATATTTCAACCGTATGAAAGTCAAGCTCTGTTCTATGAACTTGCTTACAGATAGACAGTACCCACTTTAACTAAGTGGACTGCATGCTTGTTTTCTACTTCAATTTAATAAAAATAAATTAAAGTGCCTAATAGCAATTAAGTTTATACTGGATCAAAATATTTTTATCTGTGTACAGTGATACCTCGACGCTACGCCGACTTACACGAACCCGGAGTTACGCGATTTTGAATTTATAAATTTTGGAAACTATAGACTCGACCGAAAAGCTCATTTCCTCTAAAGATAATAATATTAGCATGTTTGATTAACAGGTTATTTTGCGGCAGCCAAACAAATTTTGAGTCGTCAATTTTACTTTGTTACATTTTATGATGGCTTATACAATTTAAAAATTATCAAAATAACTTCGGCTGGTGATTTTATATTTGTAAAATTTAGGAGTTTAATAAACATTTATTGTCTAATTTGCTATTTTCTTCAGTTTCCAGTCGTAATTAAAAATAATTTATATCCACTAAATGATATCCCGACTTACGCGAATTCAATTTACGAGGTTTTCACTCAAATCACGTAAATTCAGGGTATTTCCGAATTGTACTCAGTATGCCCCCATAAACAGGCCGTCAGTACATTCACGATGTTAGCCTGTGTTTGTCATAACATAAACTTCGCATAACTTAAGCGCGCTTCCATTCGCAAAGCGTTTAGCCCTTCCTAGAAAATGTAGACAGTATGCCAGTGAGGTGGTCTTAATGTATATGAGTATGTATACGCTACAATATTAACTCATATTGTATACGGAACATAAACATAAACGCTTTCTACATACGCTCTCATAGCCTCACAGTAGGATTTACTCCTGTGTCGAGCCATGGACATACACAAAGATGAATACACAAACACAAAACCAGTGCCAGACCGGTATGTACTTGCAAATCAATCTATAAATTGATAGGATAAATACCTAAGACTGATGAGTAAATAAAAGCGTCTATTGCAGTCAAAATTGCATTTTTATGTACATCTACACTTCAAATAAAATATAGCTATCTCGACAGTACATTTACATCAAATTTGCAGAGATCATTAAAATTAAATACACACACTAGCGCGCTGCTTGCGAAGTAAATTTAATCTTTATGGTATATTTAATGGTAATTTTACCGTTAATCTTTATAGTTTTCACGTCATTAATACCAAAACACTGTTGTGATGAATTCCGTATGTAATAATGCTATTTGGTATTTATTTTAAGCTTTATGAATAAGATTAGCCATGATTCATATAAATGACCTATATGTACTTTGAGAAACTTAACTTTATTACAATTGACGCAATTAATGAGGAACGGACTTCGAGATTTGCAATCAGATAGCCAGTAACAAGTAATAACACATTAAATAAAAAGTACAGAGCGAATTTTCTAATTATTTTTCATTTGTTCTTATTTATTATATTTATTTTATTTCTAAGCATTCTAACGCCAGGCTCGAATATAAATACGCTATTTTAAGACAAGTGCGTTTTATAATTATTATCAAAAAACGGTGCAGAACAAAATCATCGTAAAACAGCCTTCTTGAACTCTGTAGTACCTACTATCAATAACATTAAAAAGGTGTGTAGTTAACCAACCCATATTTGGGCAGTAGACAGTTTTCCTTCATTCTAAATCTTTGCCCAGCCGTGGGACAGTAAAATAAATTAAGTATCAGCTCTAAGCAACAGTTTATAGTTCCTCATTTCCTTATTATCGATTTTACGGGATACAATTCTACATTGGAATATTGGCTTCGATATCGTTTCGAGGTCTGTACGTGCTTGCCGGGTGCCTTCGGGCCGTCGTAAATTATTGCTTGGCTAGAACGAATCGTCGCGATCACTGATAATTGGGCAGTTGTATTAAATCCAGTCGTTATTTAACGTCAGAGATTCAACTTGCGAGCCAATATCTGAGTATATTGGCTAGTATTTTTGGCCGTTTGATTTTGATTTTTGTGACGAAATTTCGAATAAATTACAAGCTTAAACGAACTACGTTACGCCAATAATCTGAACAGCAGAAATACTCGTTTCAAAGATCTATTTCGAGAATTACGATTTAAAATTAAAAGTCTTCATTTTTATTTTATTGTTGTATAAATAAGTTAAGATACAGACAGTTATTTTGAAAATCCAGACATACTTATTCCACTGTTAACGGTTTTTTTTATAAAAAAGACTATTATTAATTAAAAAAGTTTATGTGTGATATTTCTTTCTATCAATACCGTAAAAGTTTATTTTGGGCGTTACTTCTTCCTTTCTGACTTTAGTTTTAGTAAATATTTATTATGAGAATACTATGTGACTCAATAAGTATCTTAATCTACCACCAACAAAGCACTTAAAGCAGTGGTTCCCAAACTTATTTTGTCTACTGCAAACTTTGAGAATAAATATTTTTTTAGCGCCCCCATTTTTTCACCTATTTAAAAACCACTATAACTTCAAATTAGTTTA
>DWNE01007349.1:0-12316 GCA_018249875.1 Cecropterus toxeus | reverse complement strand
GCGTGCCAAAGAAATGGACATACATACAAACAAACATACATACATACATACGCTCGAAAAACATTACCCTCCTTCTGACGCAATCGGTTAATATATATATTATGATACTTTAACTAGACTAGTTTGACAAAAACTCTTAAAAGCGCTAAATTAAATGTATAATATTATGAACAAAAGTTTCGTTTTAGGCAGTCAGTTATTTATTTTAATATATTTTTCGATATCACAAGATATTTATGAAACACCGACCAGAAAAGGCTTATTTAAGATACGTTGTGTGATAAACACTCAATCCACCGGTCGATTTGTCCGCAGCGATTCACGGAGCGGGAACGATCCACTTTATTACAAGCGGCGGCCGTCGTGTTGGATCGTGGTTTATTCAAGCCTTTCACTATCCGTTTACCGGCTTTATGCTTATTTTACTATAAAAATATATGGAGTTCAGACTAACTGGGAAGTTTTGTTTGTTAATAAAAGACCAGTTGTCTATTTTTATGTGAAGACGCCTGGCAGATGTGAAGCAGTGTTCGTGCAAGTAATATGCAGAAAAGACAAGATTATGACAAGAACTAAATATAAATAATACGAAGAAAATAACGCCATCTACGAACAGTACCCCGCACTAAGTCGAACTAAAGTTGCTGAGTTTCTTTCCGGATCTTCTCAGTTGTGGTCGTGTTTCGATCCGGTGGTAGTAAGAAAAAAATATTGTTTCTGACAATATTTTTTTCTTACTACCACCGGATCTGTGCAAAAAATTAAGACATTTCACTTCATTTCATTCCATCTCATTCCGTCTCATTCCGTCTCCTTCCATCTCATTCCGTCTCATTCCATTTCATACCATCTCATTTCATTAAAACCGCGACCCGCTTAGTTTTGTTCGATACTAAATAGTTCCGACAGACAGATAGCGGAAAAAAAATGCAAGTATCGCCACGTCAATGTCTTTAGATGTTTACCTGCGCCTCTAGATGTTTCACATCAAAATCAGAGAATACTCAACACTATGGCTATAATTTTGGTCTATTTCCATGATACTATTTGCTTTAAATCACATGAAGATCATCCACTTCATCAAAGAAAGCGCCCTAAACCATTTTTAAAATCATAGACAATGTGATGAATGCACCAAAGCGAGCTTATAATAAAATTTTATTGGCAAGTATCAATTTATTCTTAATGCTAAGTAGTTTTACCATATTTGTTCTTACTATTTACAAAATAGGATAATCTACCGCTAATAACATTAATACATAAACACCTGCACAAGCAGAGTTAGTGCTGCAGTCGATTCATGAAAAGTAAAATCTAGATTTCCTTCTTCGGCTCTACAAAACCTCAAAGTGTCTGACTCTCGACAAAAAGTCCCGGTCACCTGAAACTGACAAATAAAAAACGGTTTAAAGCCAAACACTAACAAACAAATAGGTGTAGTATGGAAATCCTGTATAGTAAAGTTAGTACCAGTGTAACGTTTCCAGTGGTTCCCAAAGTACATGTAAGGAAGCGAAACGGCCCAGTCTGTTCGACAGGAATACTGACTAAAATTGAACTATTTTTTTAACTCTTAGTTTTTGAATAGCACCGAGCTCTTTTGTCCCTACATAAATTCAATAAAAATGTTTACAATAAACTATAAACGTTATTTGTTTATCTCTGAATAAATACCGACTACCTAGGATTTACCACTCTTTTAAAGAGCTAGTCACACAATAAAATAAAAATGTGGTGTCAATCTATTACGTCATCATATTTAGCCTTATAATACCTAATTATTTTCAAGTTATTTCTTTAAATATTTCGTATGTTAGCGCTATTTTTATTTAAAAATCAAATGAACATTCTTGTTCCTAGATTTATTTCGCTTAAAACACGTTTATGACGAAAGTTTTCGACAAATACAGACAAAGATACGTGCATAAAAATAACCAAAAAATATGCTGTAGTTCTGCATAAAAAAATGCATTGATTATACCATGGTAACGTCCACAGCGGCGAGTGCTCAATTCACGAGTGTATCGAAGCGAAATGGTGCAGTTTACTGTCGGTTCGGAATACAGACATTGTAGTCTGTAGGCTGTGGCTCTGCAATTTTAACCCCACAGAGTCATCTCAACGGAAAAAGTTACGATATGGAGACACGTTATTTATCTGCGTATATAGTGAATATTTTATTACATGTACATATTAGTGACACCACCAGATTTATATTTCGTAGTATAACTCACCGTGAAATATTAATTGGTCTTAAAGTTACCTACATAAAATAAAGTGTTTGATATTTCGCCTATTTACGTGGTACCAAAATATTTTATCACTTAATAATTCTAAATTTTTGAAACAAACAAACTTATTTAAACTCATTTTTCCGAAAAAACAGAAGATTCCTTACGGCTGTGTTTTTTACCGACTTCAGAATGGGTTACTTGATTCGATCGCATGTGTATTATTCTAAAATTACGTAATAGAAGCTAAAGAAATAAACAAAAGAATATTTGAAAAATTGTTCAGCGGATATATTAATCTCTACAGTACAGTTTACACACCAGTGTAACATTGCCGGAGAGCAGTGCGCAAAGCACGCACGTAACGAAGCGAAACGGCGCAGTTTACTGTCCGACCGAAATACTAGCTAAAATGGCTTTATTTTTTAACTCAACTGAGTTATTTCAACAGTAGTCTCTAGAGTTTAACCTCGAAGAGTTTTGCCACCGACTAATCATATGCTATTACTATACAAAAATACATTACAATTAGGTAGGTCTTGCTTAGGCTTATTACCATTCTGTTTAGTCAGACATTATCTTTGGACATCGATTACTTTTTTATTATTATATGATATATGATATTGATTACAGATCTTCAGATGTATCCGTGACCACTGAATATGTTCAGTCTAACTTGTGCATACATACAAGTTTTCCACCAGGGTTGGTACCGCCGTCACACGTATTTCTAGCGTGAAATAGTTCTGGCGTTTTCGTGGTAGGGTACGGCTGGCGGCTCAATGTCAAATGAGGCGATTACATACGATTTTAGTTTACTATTATCGTAGAGATGATACATTTTAATATGTTACGGTTACTCACGAAATGCGGTTTTTGAATTCCTTTTTGTCAATATTTTGACCCAGTTCTATGGATCGTGGTCACGCGGGTTTTGCTGTGACCACGATCAAAAACCGCATATCGTGAATAGTCGTAACATATTAAACTGGACCATCTAAATACTCGCGAAATCGAGAAGAAGTACCTATTTGTGATAGACTTCAGATGGAAATTACCTGTTATATACTATGATGCTTACAGATTCTCACTGGCTTGTCACATCTGTATACTTGTTTTCTTCTTCAACGTAATAAAAAATATACACTCATAAATATTTTAAATTAATTTTCATCCTGAATAAACCGACAGTTATAGTCGGTTCATTCAGTATCAGTTTATCCAAACTCATATGTCGTTGGGTTGAAATTCTGGTGCACGAAAAGTTTTGTAAAGCGACGGGCCGGCAGTCCGTCAATTTTTTGCTTTTTTAACCATTTCTAGTTCTAACTATGACCGCGGGGTTTAGTTAAAATATCGGATTTTTCAGAATTGTTCGCAATTTCACCTTTAGGGATAGAAGTTTGAATTTTTCGTTAGTTAAATCTATTTTGGATTTACGAGTATAAATGATAGCTAACCAAAAACTGTATTAACTAGCTATTCTCGATTATTAGTAAATCTTGCTTTTATTATAAATGCGACAGTTTGTGACGATATATGTAAGTTTGCTTCTCTTTCACGTAAAAACTACTAATTGGATTTCGTTGAAATTTTGGCACACAAATCTATACTAATATTGTAAAGCAGTAGAGTTTGTTTGGTTGAACGCGCTCATCTCAGGAACTACTGGTTCGAATTGAAAAAATATTTTTGTGTTAATTATTACATTTATTGAGGAAGGCTATAGGCTATATAACATTAATGTTTGTTTGTGTTTTGGCGTGGTAGTAGTTTATAATCTAGCATTTTCTTATTATAAGTGATAATCTTTTAATAATACAAACTAGCTGTGCCACGCAGTTTCACCCGCGTTTATTAAACAATCTATTAAAAAACAAACAGCGTGATGTTATATAGCCTAAAGCCTTTCACGATAAATTTACTATTCAACACAGAAATAATATTTTTCAATATGAACCAGTAGTTTCTGAGATCAGCGCGTTTAACCAAACAAACTCTACTGCTTTATAATATTAATATAGAGTATAGATACGAAAGATTTCAGCTGAAAGGCACACATATAGCTAGTTTATGACCTGGATTGGCATGTCATACTCATTACCGTGATATGATTATGGTAATAAATGAAATTCGTCAAAACGATATGGATAAAAAATCCTTTATTGCCAAACTCGATGCTGAAAAACTAATACAATTTACAAAGAAAAACTACGAAATAACAAAGTTATCTTTTAACTGCTTATTCGACCAACTCAGTTTAATCCCGAGATCGTAAAGTGAGCTGGAATGAAAAATTTATCTGATTTAATGGGATTAGTATTCACGACGCTATGTAATTACTCTTTTAGATAAGCGTTATTTTTAAAGTCGAAATTTTTATTTATGTGGTAGACTTAGTATTTTAGCATTTAGCATTTTTAGGGTTCCTTACCCAAACGTTAAAATGAGATCCTAGTACTAAGACTCCGGTGTGCGTCTGTCCGTCTGTCTGTAAACAGGCTGTATCTCATGAACTAGCTTGATAGCTGATAGCTAGAGTGTTGAAATTTTGTAGCATGAAGCAGTTCTTGCGTTTGGGTAGTTGCGTGGTTGCCGGCTCACTTGTATTTGAGGTGATCATCTTAGTCCTCGAATAGCAACGTATCTGTGAACGACTTCAGATAGAACACGGGTTGTATGAACTAGCTTACAGATATCCATGGGCGGCGGTGATCACTTACCATCAGGTGGACTGCGTGCTTGTTTAATACTTTAGTCTGATAAAAAATGGTTGCCTGTAAAATCGGTTTACGGATGATAGTGTTACTTGATAACGTCGAAAATGAACACCGATAAAAATTCCATAATTTTAAAAATTGAACTGTATTATCACTAAATTATCATTATTTTGTGTAATATAAAGAAGGAGTTAATTAACCATTATAACTTTTCGATAAAATAACATTTATTTACACTCATTAATTTAATTATTTTCCGCGCTCTCTCTTGCACGCTTAATCTCAGGCGGAACGTGACACTTTTTCGTCCATGCAGCTGTTGTTCATCCATTTATAAGACATCAAAAAATACCAACACAACATCAGGTAGCATCGTTTGCTACTTCCATTACAAAGAAAAATCGGATATAACAACATTTCAGCTTTAAAATTGTCGCTCGCACTCGCAACATGGCGGCGCGCGTACACGTGACGTCACGGGACAAATTGCTCCCGCCATTTATCGAAGACGCCATGACAGTTCGTGTTGCCACACGTTGTTTTGAAATGAAGACTGCTGGGTTGCTTACTTAATTATAATATTAATTAGTAAGTTGTTTATTGTAAAAAATGGCTTGAAGTATCGATCTTTAATAGTACGAGTCCGTCTTTTCCCGTTAATGTAGTAGGAGGCGCCTTAAAGACAAAATCCAAGTAATGAACAGCATCTTCCTATATAAAACATATATCCAGTACGATCACTAGACGATATGAAGATTGCTGAATGAAAGAAAGTAAAAAAAATACCAAATGATGAGAGATGGAAATGAAACTTAAACTAATACCCTTCTTTGTAGTTACATGTTGCAAAAATAATGGTCAGATTTTTTTAGAGTTCCGTGCTAATAAGGACCCCATTACTAAAACTCTAATCTGTCTGTCACGAGCCTGTACCTCATGAACCGCGATAGCTGGACAGTTGATATTTTTAGTGTTTTTTTTTTCTTGATTTTATAACGAGAACATGAAATATTCACATAATATTACTTATATGTTTACTTTATAACAAACTTCTAATTCTAATCATTTGTTATTGTTTCAAACCTCAATCATCAGCACGATAATAAACACTCGTTTAATAAACTGTTCATGAAATAGTCAGGACATGTATATCAGAAAGCGTAAATCATGGTCTCCCTACCAATCTAACCTGACAGTGACAGTTACGCTTCGCTCGGCCGATATTTGCTGGAGTTTCGGGAATACCGTTTAGAAATATTGACCAACTTAAAATCGAAAATGTTTAACAGCAAAGCAGTAAGCGATCGAGACAAAAATAAACAGCGGAACATGATAAAATCCCTACTAATATTATTAATGCGGAAGTAACTCTGACTGTCTATCTGTCTGTCCGCTGGCTTTTCACGCCTAAACCACCTTACCGATTTTAATAAAATTTATTACAGAGATAGAGTTGACATTAAGAAAGATCCTAGTCTACCTTTTATCTAAAAAAGAGGTTGAAGGGGTTAAAATAGGGGATGGAAGTTTGTATGTAAGTTCGTCGTCGTTAAAGATGTTAAAGATGAAACACATGAAACCAAACCCGAGCGCATAAACGCACGTGTTGAGTTACCATCTTCGCCATTTGCAACCATACTGGGTAGGCGGTACCGCATGTGTCTATATTAGTTAAAATTATACGACTACACGACAAGATGGAATTGACACTTTCTGTTTTTACCCTCTATCCGATTTCCCCCAACATTCCCCTATGTTTAAGGCGACCATTTTAGTCCTCAGGAGTAGCAACGCATTTGTGATCGACTTCACATAGAACCCCTGTTCTGTTGCTTACAGATGACTATGGGCGGTAGTAACCACTTACCAGCAGATGGACCGCATGATCGTTTGCTACTTCATTCATATAAAAAATTGCGTCCTCTGAGAAATGCAACCCCAACTTTTGTAACGTAACTTTACAATGAAATGAAATGTCTTTGTTTTGCAATATTTTTTCTTACACTACCACCGGATCGGAACACGAGCACAACTAAGAAGTTCCGGCAAGAAACTCAGCGGGTTTGTATTTTTTGTTTGTATATATATATATACTTTTATGTATCTTTCTTTAAACAATTTGCATTTTTTTTAACAATAAAAATAGCTCCAGTTGCTTGCATTAAATTTGACTAAACTTGAGGCTTGTTTGGCAAGATACGATACACTTTAACAATCAATTAACCATTGAAATATACACTATTGCTAATGCCTTGTCTTCTATGTAATCAGAAATTTTTAATATGCTTTACGGCACAGTTTGATTTTAATCAGTGCTTTAAACTTACTAATTGACAAATTTCTGATTTCCATAGGAAGTTTATTACAAAAGCGTATACATTGATCCATAAAAAAACTATTAATCTTGTGAAGACGAGTAACATGCACAGAGAGATCGTGTTTGTTTCTAGTATTAAAATCGTGTGTGTAACATCGTTTACTGAATTTATTAAATGGTCTTTATTTATTTTACTAACATTAAATAATATGTTTCCCCCACTTTATGTAATATGAAATAGATCAAGTAATTTTGGACCAAAAAATCACATATAGGATGTTGTCATGCAAATGTTCCGCGGTTAAACTAATACCCTCCGATTTGTATGCAACCCTGGTACTACGGCTGTCCGGGAATACAACCGGAAATGCCTTTGTAATATTTCTATGACATGGTAAGGGTAATTTGACGTGGTTTAGTTTCTATTAAGGTTCCGTACGTCCTATTACTAAGACTCCGTTGCCTGTTTTTCCGTCTGTCTGTCACCAGGCTGTATCTCATGAACCGTAATAGTAAGGCAGTTGATATTTTCACAGATGATTATTGATTATGCTATAATAACAAATACTATAAAACATTACCCCTTCTTCTCACATGTCCCATACAAAATACATGATTTCTTTCGTGACCTTTTTTTCGTGCGTAAGTTCGAGTCGCACTTGACCGGTTTTTTATAATCCTAGTACACTATGTTTTTACAAAAATATGTACTTTTATGATTTAAGTAGATAATAATGCAGTTCTTATTATAAGTGGCCGTTACCGCACATAGGCATAATATGTTGTCAAAATCCAATAGAACTGAATCTACTTGACGTAGGCTACAAATACGACTTGAAAAAATAGTCATGTATTCAGTATAGTCAAATATTTCAGAATCAAACGAATGGTTGTACCTTTAAAATTTTATTATTTCTAAATTATATTTTGAGTTTCTGAAACCATTATCCCAACATCTTTAAATTAAAAACCTTATCCATGAAAGCCTTAAAAAAACATATCCGTATACTTAGGTCGGTAAACGGCCTTCGAGAATGTACCAGGATCGCATAAAAATCGACGAATAATCGTTTAGTTTCAGGAATGCTCCACTGAAAAACAAAGCTGAATTTTCTATGATAGAAATCATAAATTACATTACAAACTGGTAATATTTTAAAAAATATTAAAACAAAAAATTCAAGTGCTTAAAATGATTTTTTTTATTCATAATTACACATTTTATTTAATGGTTTATCATTAATTTAAGGAAGGCCACAGGGGGTGATTTTGGGGGATAAAAATCCGTCATAACCCGACGTACCGAGTACCTTTAGACTGTTGCACCTAAACATAAAAAGAACAAAGTTTATCAGCATACAATTGTATACATATGACATAGGTAGTAAAATCCCATAGAAATTTCCCAAGGAATAGAAGACCAACCGATTAGCATAACACAAGTCAACAGGACGAGAACACAAGGGATGCATACAAATACAGTTATTACCCACCCTTACCCCGCACTTATTTGCTCAAGTAAAATGTATAAACATAAAACCCTAAGCTAATTTTATAAGCCAATAAGTTTCAAGGCACCTTAATTGGGAAAATAAACTTTGTGAATATATTTAAACGTTTTTAAATATTTTAAACATTTGAAAGGAAGAATTCACCAGTTGCTAGTACCAATGTCCGACCGGGGAAGTACCACCGCTATGCCTGTTTCTTGCGTGAGTCAGTTCTTGCGTTTCAGTGAAAGGGTGTGGTTTCCGGGTCACTAATATGAGGCGATCGTCTTAGTCTTCGGTAATAGCAACGCATCGGTGATCGACTTCAGATAGAACCCTCGTTCTATATGAATATGTTTAAAGATTTTCATAGACGACAGTCACCTCTTACCATCAGGGGGACATGCTCGTTTGCTACTTCATTTAAAAAAATAGAATTGTTTTCAAATGTGTTCCTATGAAACGTAAAATCAGCACGGTTCGATCAGATCACGTATCACCGCCGCACTTGTTTCTAGCGTGAAGTAGTTTTGCGTTATAATAGAAGAACGTATGGATATATATGTATAACGTATGTATACGGAGGCCAGGTAACATATATATATTGTCCAGACTAGACCGGACCAGAGTGCCAAGAGGCTGCGGTATCCCCTGCATGTCGTAAGAGGCGACTAAAAGAAGGCTTCCGGGGTTGTGAGTGGTAAGAGTGTGAACTCGAACCTGCCATGCAGGTGACACCGACAAGGACAGTTGTATGTGGACGCATACCGTCGTAAAGACCAGACAGTGTGGTGGCCCAGCCTCTCATCTGGCTGGATCCCGATGGGGCAATGCGCTCAGAGGACCCTGGTTGTGTTCCTTTGGAGATCCCGAAGTCATCTTCGTAGCGCCGATGAACTGACGTCGCTCCCACAGCGTCGAAAAAAAGGCTACCAACCTGAGATCTTTTTAGCAGTAAGAAGTGTACGGATTGCATTTATTTTTATAAGTACAAATGACATCATTCACAAACAATCTTGATTTGTCTAAGTTAATAAATAGTTAAGTGTGACTCATTATTATTACAAGATGCAAATACCTACTAGGAAATGTAGTTAGTATATTTTTTAACGTATAGAATTGGCGAAATCGAAAATAATATGCGGACAAACTCATGGTAAGTGGCCAGGTTTACCAGGTGGTAGAACCAGTGTAGTTCGATCCGGGTGGTACCATCGCGACAATAATTTGTAGCGTCAAGCAATTCTGTTTTCCATATAAGTGCCTTCGGCTCACTAACATATGAAGCGACTATCTCAGTCATTAGGAATAGCAACGCATATGTGATCGACTCCACATGGAACCGCTGTTCTACATAAAGCTGCTTACGGATGTCCATGGACAGTAATAACCACTTACTTACTACAACCTATAAACCAGAATATAGAAGCGCTACACTGATTTTATTAGGCAGGCATAGATATCACATTGGAGCCACAGACAAACCATAAAATGTCTACCATCACTATGTTGGGATGCTTATAAGCCTCTTAGATGTTTTGGCGAACGACTTACATAACATTGTACTTGTTAGCATAAATATTAACTATTAACCAAGGTGTTTCAAAGTCAATGCCAGTTTCCAAAAAATCTCAAAAGTTACATACTCACGTACATAACCTTTGTTCGTAAATGTTCACAACAGACGAACTAATAATATAGACTCCAAATACTAATATATTTTCTACAAAAAAAAAACACACACGATGACAGCTTTTTTACATTAATAAACCCACTAAAGGTTCACTGTCTTTAAGGATGCTACAGACACTCATAAAGAAAATTACTTTTTTCCTTTCGGGTACTAGACTGCGAATGAGAATTACCTATCAATTATTCACGGCAGATGAGGACAAATAAATATCAATTACACAATAAACTAAAACTCTGTTTGACACCCGGTGCAATTTTATTGATATTATAAATACAAGAGTTGGTAAGAATGTATTTATGTGTTTGTTAATCTTTCACCCAAAAACTACTTGCCTCATTTGGTTGAAATTATGCGCTTAGATATGTTATGGTCTAGATTAATAGGATTACAGGACTACTCATTACCATTGTATACCGCGGGAATTACCAAGTACATTATAATATTAAATTTCTGATGTTATTAAAAAATATATGTAGTACTTTTTTATTTATATTTTCACAAACAAACTTTTATTAACAAGCTTATTTTTCCCAAAATACGTAATACCAAACAACATTACGAGTCTATTTCTTTTCTATATTTGGTTCACAATTCTACATACTTGTACATTCCCACGCTTGTACAAAGTTTTGACGACAAAGACGAAGTGTTCGAAACAAATTACTCAGTAATTTGGTTCATTGTCCTTGTACACTCAACATGGGTTCTTGACTGGGAAATAGTCATGCTGACTACTTATAATTTATGTGCCCTTAGTAACATTAGTGGCTCCGAGACATAAGCCTGCCATTAAAGATTTTGGTAACAGCGCCATCTATTGGGTGTAAAATTATTCTAATTTAAAAGATAGCATATATTATATAATACCTTATTCTTTTGTTTACATTGTGGAAGTAGCAAACGAGCATGCAGACTATCTGATGGTAAGTGGCCACCGCGTAAGCATCTGTAATCAAACCAAGATAAGATCAGAGTTCAGGAGACATACTTATCCGAGGCGTTCCAACTTAATCGGGGGTAGCAACGCATCTGAGATCGACCTCAGGTACGAAAGTAATTTGAATCAAATTAGCATTTTATTCCAATACTCAATAGCGTAGAGTGCCACATACTAGCTACTATACATAAAACATTCAATTCCTCGACTTAAATACTTCATGATTAAGTTGGAATACCTCATGAAACTTATGAAGTACCTATATGTACAAAAAATACCTTGGTACCTGCACAAAATTCTTCAGTTATTTATATCTCGCTCGGAAGTAACGATCTAACAAAATACCAATTGTTTGAGTTCAATGTCAGACCAGTTAGCAACAATCCTGTTTATTGGTTTCAGTAACAACTTTTAATTATTATCGAATGTTATTTGTGTTTTTTTTTTCTGTTGAATTCATTGTTTGAGTCCGGAAGAACTACTTACACACTTATTTCTGCATTATGTTTAGCCTTTTGAAGTTCTATTCTGGCAAAGGCCTTGCCTGATGAGGAATTTTGCATTTTCAATTGTACGTTGCCGACAGTAGTAAAAGTCGATGATACACAGAAAGACGCTGCTGCACATTTTTTGGATGCAACATCCAGAAAATCGATCGATCCCTTCATCGCTTTTTCAGACATCCACGGGAGAAAGTGTTATTCAAGGCAGGCGCAACAAAGCACTTGTCTGTCTAATAATAATAGCCGTTGTAGTCCAACTCAATGGTGTAGTAAAAGAGAGATACATACGAGGTATTCCAAAAATAGACGCTGTAAAAAGACGCTTTCTACACTTACAGCCCCACACTCGGATTTTCTCCTGTGTCGTGTGTGCCATGGACACACAAAGACGAATACACAAACACCCAGACCCAGAACAGAAATCT
>DWNE01007348.1:0-12317 GCA_018249875.1 Cecropterus toxeus | reverse complement strand
TAAAAGTGAGCCGGCAACCACACCCTTCCACCGGAACGCAAGAACTGCTTCACGCTAGAAATAGGTGTAGCGGTGGTACTTCCCCGGTCAAACTGCATTGGTTCTACCACCTGGCAAATAATATGCTTTCCTACCATGGTGTAAGTAATATAAGTGTTCTCTACCATGATCTATAAAATGGCAAAAATATCACGTTAGTTCTATGTTATCATCCCTCAAATATTTTTATCAATTTCATTATATATTTGTAAAAGGACTATATAACGAAATACTCTATCAATCGTCTTCCTGTTGCTGTTATTAATATCGAGCAAAACAATCACGTTTGTTGTATGCGATACTAGGTGTGCCACGCAGTTTCACCCGCGTTTATTAGAGAACAATCTATTAATATCAAACAAACATAGCGTGATGTTATATAGCCTAAAGCCTTCCACGATAAATTTACTATTGAACATAAAAATATTTTTTTAATTAGAACCAATAGTTCCTGAGATTAGCGCGTTTAACCAAACAAACACTACTTTATAATATTAGCATGGATTTATTTATTTATTTTATTATCTTCTTAATATTTGTTTTATAGTGGCACCAGAAATACATTTTCTGTTAAATTTTCAACTGTCTAGCTATCACGGTTCACGACAGCTTGGTTACAGACAGACAGACAACGCACTCTTAGTAATAGGGTCCCGTTTTTACACTTTAGGTACGAAACCCTACAAAACAGGTGCATTCTAATTTGTTGTTAAGTTTTACTGCTAGAACAAAGTGGATTTTTTCAAATTATTCATTTTAATAGAACAAATTGGAATGAAACAATAAGACCTATTGGAAACACGATCATTTCATCGTAACCTGTAATTAAAGGTATGATTACTTTTCATCGCAGTCTTGATTACGATAACAGATAAAATCAATCATTAATCGCCGAAGATTATAGTGCTTTCCAATTTGTTGTTACTGAACTCAAATTTGGTGTACTAAAATGAGCAGTAGAACAGACGTAGAACAAAGTAGAATTGAATCAAATGGTAGAACTAATTGGAATACACAAAATAAACATCCAGACTCTGCCTCAACATGTTTATAATGCTAGTATGAACTACATTTTGATTCATTGCCTTTTGCCTGAATAGTAAAGATATAAGAGGGTACATTAGCTCTTTATCTGAATATAGAATTAAATACTAAATTCATATTCATCACATATCGTCGAATAAAGCCGTACTCTCGAATTTAAAAAATCGCTTTCTACAATCTCCCTACTGTAATAGCCCTACAGTATAATTTTGTCCTGTGTCGTGGTTACAAAATATACAAACACCCAGACCCGAACAGAATCTCAGCATTTTGTACATGGATTCCCATTGAGTTTAATTGCTACTGAAACTTGTCACTTGCCATATATTAAGTCATGTCAGAACGTAACAAAAATCAAAGTCTAGGCTTAGAGCCATCTAGTTGAAATGTGTTACTACTTTACAGAATAACACTTCAGAGGGCTAAGATACATCGTTACTGAGGTGAGGTTTAAAAAACTTTCTGTCTATAATCCTATAAGGCATGTCTGTCTCTAGGACATAGGTGTGGTGGTTCTTTCGTAATCAAAGTTGTACCGCGCTTTCCATTTACGTAATTACTTATTGGTGCATAAACAAATCAAGCCATTCATTCAAAACAGAACTTCACTAATAAGGTCTGACATAGCGCTCGTGATCCACTAGCGGCCAAGTTGGATTGGATCGTGACAAATATTGACCAGATGCACAATGGTTGCCAGACCGACCCGACTTGCAGGGTTCCGGGTTAAATTCCCGGTAGGTGCTTAAGTTCCACCTAACAGCATTAAGTTCCATTAATCCATAACGCTTAATCATCAAAACCTTTAGTTTTGGTGATTAAGCTAACCGGAAATACGTTGTTGAGGAGTCTTGATTCATGGCTTATTGACAAGTATTTAGCACCAGTTTAAGCAGAAATGTCTAAGCAGAACAGACATTTATTGCTGAAATCGTAGCAGTGTGATGACTTATGGGCCACATTGTAGTAAAATATTTCAATTGGCTTCGTGATTATCATTGTTCTATTACGCATAGGCGTTTATAAAGGGAATTGGAGATACGGTGCAATCCCCTCCCCCCCTCAGGCCTTCTTGCTACAGACGGGAAAAGAAAAATCTGGACTATTCGGCATTTTGTTTCACATGATCCAAATGATTCTTTTCAGCTTACGCGTTAAAAATCCGAACCTATTTGATATAATTCAAATCAAATGATAAATTTTATTTTAATAAACAAATAATCCGGTTATTTCTTTACTTGTGCTGTGTTTAGATGGCATGCAGTAGCCATGGGTCTCTTTTACCTTTTTACTTTTAACCTTTAAACTTTGAAACCTTTGAACGTAAATTTGTATTGGCAATGCGAACATAAATATTTGATATTTTAATACGATTTGATTTTCATTTTTTGCATTATTGTATATAGTTTTGTTTTATAAAGTTCAGAGCTACGATTGTTTATTTACTGAGACTGTATTAATTTCATTATCTTTAAGTTCGCTATATTTTAAAAGTACTTTAAATGTAATGTAAATTAGGTTTCATTTATAATATTCTTGTAAAAAGAATTGTATACTCACCGAAAAAGTTTCCACTGCGTTACCGTAGCAACCACACAAACACCGACAAACCACTAGCATAAAAACAAATCACAGATACATCCCAACACTATTCGTCCAAATCCACTTAAAAAAATTCATCGCATCATAATTCATAATCTGTGTACACATAAAAAATACGAACCATACGTGACTTTTATGAAAAAGAAAAGCTTCGAAATTGAAATCAGCAGTCGTGCGTTCCCGGTGACTGCCGCGACGGTCTCACGTATTCGTTACGATGACCCCCTCTGTCCCTTTCTCACCTTGATATACAGAAAGAGACGCTTGATTTATATTCTGGAAAACCTTGATCGAGTGAAGCAAAAAGCTTACCTCTTTTCTTTGATTGTAAAGCTTTCATCGGAGTAATCAGTACTGCAACTGAGTTTGTAAATACTGAAATCATATAATGCCCAGTCACTGTAATATTTGTGTATTCGTTCTGAATGGAATTTGTCGTTTACGATTTTTATTATATTATCGGAAGTTACTACTGCAACAAGAGAGTATTTAAATGATCCCTTATAGTTATCCATTTAACACAAGTTTTTTAAATATTTTTGCGGCAAAACGCTTTGAAGTTAACAAAGCAATAAATGTTTTTCGAAAAGAAATAACTTTCAGTTCCATTTTATGCAACTTTAGATATATGATATTTATATGTTTTCAGATTTAATATTTTCAATATGGTAATTTAAAAAACATTATAAATGTTGAAATAGACATTGAAAATATTTATTGTATATTATTAAAAGATCGATATTGCGTCGAACCATATTTTATTACATGAAAACATAAGGGCATTACCCTGAAGAGACAAAAGACAATACTTTTCATATTCTTACACAATAGATGGCGTCGAAGGATTATAAAATTTGCACAATAAAACAATAATTAATTTAAAATACTTATTACACTAATAATAACAGAAATTGTTGGTGAGAATTTTGTTTTCATTGCAAGCAAATAACACAATTTAGTATTAAAAAATTTTATTATCACATATTAATATAGATCAGATCTTAAAATTATTATTTTATTTATAATAATATATCAAAGACCTGTCCTAAGTTTTAAAGAAGTAGATACGATTTTGGAATTCTATTTACAACTTTTTTCAGAAAATGATCAATAGTAACATGGAAAGTACCATAGCACAGACTATTAGCTCTACCTGTATCTAAGTAGGGCGAACTAGGATAGAAAGTCAGCTCTAATTAGTAGCACAGATGCCATTCGTTTCTGTTGGCACTTAATTAATGACGTAAATGTTTTATAGACTTAGTTATTTGTTCACGTGATTTTCCAGCTCAACTGATTTTGTCAGGTGGCAGAACCAGTGTAGTTCGACCTGGGAGGTACAACCGCCACACCTATATCGAGCGTGAAGCAATACTTGCGTTTCGGTGGAAGGGTGTAATTACCGGCTCACTTAGATATGAGGCGAACATCTCAGTCCTCGGGAGTAGCAACGGATTTGTAATCGACTTCAGATAGAACCCCTGTTCTATCACTTATCGTAAGGTGGAAGTACGATCAGATAAAAAAGTGATCACTGCAGCGCATGGTCGTTTACAACTTCTTAACTTGAACGGAGCCGCCTCCTTTTTCGTTTCCTCTTCGATCCTCTTCCGGACGAGAGAACAGAAGGAGAATGTCGGAATCTGACAGAATCCGCGTACTTCTGGATTTTCATTGCCAGGTAATGCGAAAGCGTTAGTATTTCCGTTACGGCCTGGCAATGTCGGCCGGCACTGGTGTTAACGCCACATCTTAAGAGGTCATCCTAGGAGATCATTTCATGTGATGAGCGATTGCGATGAATACTAAAGAACAAGCCCTACCTGTCATTTCTAAATGCTCTAATCTAAAAAAAAAACTGCTGCATTTTTCCGACAGCTCGACAGATCAAATGAAATTTATTAAAACACTCCTAGAGCTTCAATTATTTAATCGTGCAGCGAATGCAAATCCGCGATAGATATCCAAGATAAGCTCTTAGCATGTTGCGACAGGGGTCTCAAATAAAAAGATACTTTGAAATATGCCGCGCGCGTTACATAAAAGAATTAATGAAAATTAAGAAATGTTACTTTTAAGGCTGGAAAGACGTTTAATTAGGAAGTATGGCCTAATAAATCTCTTATTCCAAATGGAGACCCGTACCTACCCAGCAAACATACAATATTTATCGTGAGTTCCTGTAACATATTAAAATGTAAAAATATACAATATTTGGTTGACGACGTATATACTATACGACATATATAAAACACAAAAGATCTTAAAACATGGTAGAACTATATGAAGCTGATAACAGACAAAAAAATATTTATTTAAAGTCCTTCCATTTCATAAAATGAAACTAAAGATGTTAAATCGTCAATGGATATTGATGTGGAGTTATCTTCTTTGAATCTCAAGGCATACTTTCAAATAATAAGATTTGAAACTTAAACGTCCAACACTTACTAGTCCTACCCAGTGTCGATTTTACAAAAAACTCAAACCTGTTTGAGACAGTTTCATAAAACTCAGTTCTATTAAATGAAGCGACATTAAGCCGACAAGCGCAAACTGAGCGCTCAGCGACGTGAGCCGGCTAAGCCGAGATGAGCTGCGATCAGCCCATCCTGCTTCCTTGATGGTAAGGAATCCTTGTCGAGATACGCTCATGAGAAGTTCATTAAGTTATTTTTAAACGCCACACACGTTGCTAACGTGTACTAAAGTGGCTTATCACATCGCATAATTATCCACTTTTTATATTTTATGCTTTGTGCAAAGGGTCAGGAGTTCAGGACTGTCAGGAATGCGATAGTTGACCTAAAAGTTAAACGTGTACTCCATAGTCTGGCACTATAACCAAGTACATATTAATATTTTATTTACATCCTTGACAATTTATCATTTGCTTCTACTTTTGGTGATGGTTAAAGTTTTTCTTTATGAAATAAATATAGAAAATGCAGTTCACCTGATGTAGCTAGTGCCACCCATAGACATCTGTAACCATCGCCCATAAGGCAAGATGTTGTCAAACTGAATTTGGCCACATACATGTTAGTAACTCAGAGGACTAAATTGGAACGCCTCGGATAAATAGGTATGTCTTCTTTATGGAACCCAACACAGCAGAATGGCTCAGGCGTTGAACCACAAGGAATTCCACCACCATCCATACTCAACTCTCGATAAGAACGAAGTGCGTTTGGAGAATTATAAGTTGATCACATATAAAATGCTACCTCTACTGTTCTAGATGTGTCCATCCCTTATCGTTAACCAGTAAAACCAGTCTAGAACCAGTGCTATAAAGTGATGAGAACTTAATGCTAAAAGCAAATAACATAATTATTTGTAGTGTGTTGTGTAGTTGTATCTTCATTGTACATATTTCAGTGTCTTTAAACGTCATTCGCTTGCTCTACAAGCGTTAGCGTTAAACGCTAAAAACCAAACTCTTATACTTCGAAGCAAGTATATTTTTTACCAGATGCAAAGTAGTCACCTACGCCAATGGACATTGACATTACTAGAGGAGTGGCCAATGTAACGCAGCTTTGAGGGAGAGCTTTTTTAAAGTCCCATGTCAATAAAGTTCCGGGAATAGCTCAGAATTGTTATTTCAGATCGTTTTATAGAACGAGTTCCGTTAATTTGTGGTTATATGCGTACCATGTGGTGTCGGCCGTGAATAACACCACTCCTTGCAAACTCCTCTCCTTGCTTCCAGCGAATGTCGTGGTCCGTGGAAGGGGGCTGGTACACAAAATCGAGGAGATGGGCAGCTTCGCCCAGTAGAGGAGGCCTATGTCGAACAGTGGACTTCGAAGAGCTGATGGGTGGATGGGAAAACCTTGGCAATAATTTTACACGCACGAGCAAACAGATGCGTGTTAATGCATGTTTGTCTTTACACAGAAAGGCCCATTGTGCGGCTGTAAGTGTAGAAAGCGTAGCGTTAATTACTCTACTATAATATAACGAATTCTAACATAAACGTTCAATGTACAATGTATGTACATCTTAAGATGCATTGTTACATAAATCTAGCAAATTAGCGATGGCCGGCGAGGGCCGTGGGAAACCAACCATCGTTCCCAACTCTCACGAGGTAACCGCTAAATGATTTGCCAACACTTTAAAATAGTTAATAGACTACATAGGAAATGGAAATTGTGTTTTTAAAGATAGGTAACTACTTACTACTTAGGTTATCTCAGGCTTAAGGCCCTAGTACTTTATGTTGAGCTCAGTTAATTTAGATCAGTGGAAAAAGTCATTGAACCCTTTTATGTAAAAAATCTACGCTCCCCTTAACACTTTCATTATAACTTTTGTCTATTTTTTACCGTTTTCGAGTATTTGCGATAACACACTTCTGACATTTTATTTCAACCCTTGCCGGAGCTTGCCGTCCCGAAAACTTTTACACATTTGTTTTGTATCATTAGAACTACATTACACCAGAAATGCAAAATTAAGTGTACAATTTTGATTTCAGACCTTATTTGACTGGACTATAAGATTACCAAATGAAATAGTTATTCTTACAATGGAGGTTACCATTAAGCTAACATTATTTCCCTTCTTTTTACTGTTATTCCTATTAGGATGGTACGAATATATATGGTACCCAATTACAAAATCACAACTTTCTATCTTATATCAACAGTGTTCAGAGATCATTGTTAAGTGAAAAAACCTAATAAAAATAAAACTGTCAGCGTAGAATTAATGATTTGTAAAAAGTAGAACAACAAAGCTACACTTGCAAAAAGGGAGTCAAAGTTGCCACAGCAGTACTTATTCTAGTTTAATCTTGCTTGTTTTCATTGTATCGTATTAGTGCCAGGGTTACTAGCCGGGCACACACATGCGCACAACGGCCCGCCCGCCCTAACGGACGAACGGACTTAGTACAGCTCCGTTCAAACTGTTTTCCTGTGTGACACGGACTCCCCGCCAATGACTCCGCCCCCTATTTCTTATATATGAAGAATCTAGAAAACTTTGACAGCGTGTTTCAGGTAAAATGCGTTTTGCCGCTAAACTATTAACTTTTAGATATACATTTCTTCACAAAATATGTTCGTAATTGCAATTACAATCTTTTGGCACATGAGGGTAACTTTAAATATGTGCTAGTGTAATCCATTTTAGAAATACTTCCGAAAATATTTTTTATGTTCTACATAAACCAAAAATATGCTTACCATGCTTATCTGTTATCTGTACAAATAAGTTTATTACGTGATACATATATAATTTCGTCCCTTTATATTCCATTATTAGAATAGACCTACATTATACCCAGCCTGTCATAAGAGGCAACTAAAAGAGACTTCCGATGTTACCGGAGGCAAAAGTGGGGGTTTGAACCGTCCAACCAAGCTAACCCGGGAAGGGTAATATGAGTAGTTGCCTACCGTCGTAAGAACAGATTCCTTTCCACAGCGCCGAAGACTGCAGCCGGGAGTTTAAGTGCGGTAAAAATCTCATATAATCCGGCGTCACTCTCAAAGCGTACCTTTTAAAAGATTGCTCGACAACAAAAAAAATACATTTATAACAGCAGATATTTACATCGTCCATATCACAAGCCAAATTCACGCAGTAAAAGAGTACGAGCAACAGCCGAACTTTGAACATTTTTTAAGTTTTCTTTGTAAATAACACACGTTGATCATAATACTGTTGAAATGACTATACTTGTTGTTACAATTACAATATACAGGTGACAAGTACGGAGATGCAAATAAACGATGTTCGAATAAAAGCACCGTAGTGTAATACTGATAGCAATTCAAATGAAGTTGAGCGAGTTTGTAGTAATTTACGATTTATGTCGGCGGATAAAACGCTTTATGCAAATGTTGGTATTCAATGCGGCGTACAAACGCGTCCTAACAACTATGTTTTATATTTATAAACCTTCGATGCAAAAAAGGGATGTTATAAGATTTACGTATGTATCTGTGTCTGTCTGTCATATCGGAGTGTCAGTGTATTTGTTTGTACTATCATAGCTCTTAAGCGGTTGAATCTATTTGAATAGGGTTGTCTTTATGTGTTACGCATGTTTAATCGATATTTAAATATGTCTGAAGAAAATGCAACACAGCAAAAATGTAGCAGTTTAAATGAATAAAATAAAAATGAAAATCAAATATTTCAATAACCCCGAATAATACATAAAAACATTTATTAGGCGGTCATATGCTGGTATATACCTATTGCCTACATACTTATAATTATATACGCACGTAAGAAGTTATAGCCACCTCCCCATACTCCTAGTAATGTTTAGTAAATTCCAAATAAAAACACGTCCAACTCTGTCATTTTATGTATCGTGTTATTAAACAAGGCATAATAAAATTAAAAACAGGCCTATCTCGATTCTTTGATTGGGTTTATCAAACTTCTCATAGTTAATAATATAATAAACTTGTCCACTTGGTCTTCGCTTTAAAGCTAACTTTTTAAAACCATTATTGCAGAGTCGAATTTCGGGCGTTCTGTACGTCAGCTTATTCGTGGCGTTTAATGTTTATTAGAACTTTCTACTATCTTCCAAGTTCTATCCAAGAAAGACTTGTTGATACAATTGTCACTTAGTTATATACTTGCAGCTAGAAACATTCTGCCTAACTTCAATATGTTAATGACAATTCGCATAACGTCCACGTAATGTATGTGGGTGGTTAATCGTGGTAGCTGACACGGGTTTTAAGTAAATTTACGTTTCTTGTTTACTGAGAGGTGGGGGAAGTCTAAGTTGCTCGCACTGCGCTTGACAACAGTTACATACCTAACCAGTTACCTTCGCTGTAGTTAGCTCATATCTCCAATCCGAATTAGTGGATGAGCCATCTCCGCTATGCCGCTTGTCTCCGCACATCTCATCCTGTCTGAGCTCAGGGCTTTTGGCTTTCGACGATCTCTGTCCCTGGGAGTAGCACACATCTGTGATCGACTATAAGTAGAACCGCTGTTCTGTCTTAAGTAAGCATCTGTAGCAGATGTCTATGGGAGGCCGTGGCTGATGTTATGTGGACTGCTACTTCTATCTTATAAAAACAACCAACGACTGAAATGTCAAATTTAAGTAGAGAAAATATGAAATCTTAAAAAAAATCACTGCTCCCAGCTCCCATATATTCACCAAAGGAAAGGAAATGTCTTATGCCATATAATGACACATGTCTCCTCTGTATTCATAAATATACATAAATATTCTGTAATTTCTGATCTATATACGCTACATTAGGTACGTCTCTCTAAAAGTAAAACCAGATTCAACAATTTACATTCCATGACTTTATTTTACAAATGAAAACGTTTTAAGACGTAAAGTAATTCGCATTTAAATAAATATTCCTGTAAATACAATTAAGATACACTTTTTAACGATTTACTCATGCGATTGAGTTCCATGCAGGTGCGTAAACAAGATCGGACTTGGATAAGCCACGAATAAATATTGTCAGTTCATAATGCCTTCTTTTTTATTTTTATTCTAGATACATATGGTCGTCTAAAATAATTACGTAACCAAATAAAATTTCAAACAAATCAAAGGCAAAGATGTATTCGTGGGAGTTTAATATAAAGTTTCATGAAACCATAATACATTATCTGTAGGGCTTTTGCTTCTTTGTTAGCCAAGTAGGTACGGTGGTTAAAACTAAAACAGCTAAAAAATACAAAACAAAAGTTAAAAACTAGTGTTTAGCAAACGGAATTTGAAAGATTTGTTAAGTTTAGTGTAGGGCCCTTATTTCCAAGCTCCAGGGGTGAAACCTCAGCTGCCGTCCCTTAAATCCGGCCCTGCTTAGGCCGAATGTTGCCTTTTTGAATAAGACGACCCATTGCTCCTCATAATCTAACTGCATACCTACTTATTATGAAAAAATCTAAAATTTGGCCATCATCTTCGACTGGTTAGACTTGTCTTAGACTGGTCGCCTACCAATCTTTAAATAATCCTTGGTCTGCTAATGTGACTATATAAAGATGCTATTCCAGGCATGGTTCTTGTTAAATAAACCATCATTTGAATACGCGCAATTTTATTCGTTCGCGTCCATAACACGGAGGAACACGTCCGTTTTCATTTGCAATTTCTTAGATCTACACGCGATAGCCCGCAACGCTATTTGTCCGGTGAGACGTTGAGGATTGCGTGTGAAGATCCACTGATAATTGAACTTCTGAACAACATATTCGAAATACCTTTTCAAATTCACATCCCAATCTTAACAACAATGAACCCAACATTAAATAGCAATTACTTAACTTATTTTTTGGGTAAATAATTTGAATATCTATGTACCTATGTATCCACTCATATCTATATTACCTAGCATAGATTTAATTTTCACATAGATAGACTTAATTTTTACTAAGCTTGTATTTAGATGTACCCCGGAGTACGTCGTCATACATTTACTCAAATGACATCAACTTACTACCTCAACAGTTAACCGTCTGCTATTTCTTTTAGATTAATATAGAAAAATCTTCTCTGCCAGACGTAACACCGGCTTGTTCTTCAGTGTACACAAATGGTTTAGCAGGAATATCAAAGTTTTGTACGTCCCTAAGAAAATACGGAAATAGAATAATTCTTTGTGGTTCGATTCCGGAGGCACCACCGGCAGTGTTTAGCGCTGTGTTCTCGTATAAAGGATGTGGCAAGGGGAATATACTTATCCGAGGCGTTCCAGCTTAGTCCTCAGGGGTAGTAGTGCATTTGTGGCTAACCTCAAATAAAACCTGATCTTGTCTGAGGTCGATTACAGATGATCATGGGCGGCATAGGCCACGTTACATCAGGTGAACTACCTGATCGTTTGACACTTCCATATTAAAAAGATCTTGTAAAGTAATTCATTTAAAAAGAAGAGATATCAACTTTTTTTTTAATGAAATAGCAAACGAGTATGCAGACCATCCGGCTGATGATTAGTAGCCACTGCCAAACATGGACATCTGTAAACAACTTCATAAAGAATATGAGACTTCATTCGGAACATTCAACTTTCGGATAGTCTGTTTTGATTAAACAAACATACGTTACATTTTGAAAAGATAGGTACTTATCTAAACTATATTAATAGTTTGCTGGTTTGTTCAGTAGTCAATTTCGAGCGATAACTGTCGTATAGATCGATAGATAAGATTGTAAAACGATCTAGGACTCGTAAGATCTTTACAACCTACGCTTGCTGCAATCGAGTCCAGCCATTTCTGTTAACATGTACATTCTGATCACAACGCGTATAATCTATATTATTTGTAGAATTATTCGATTCGCATTAAATTCTATGTAAATCAGTACATATTTCGCACGATGAGAATAGAAAGGACTGTATTTTATTCTGGCAAGTTTTTTTAAAGTTATATTTGTGAACAGTGACATTTATTTTTGTTCTTTTCTAGCACGAAATTAACACTATTAAATTCTTTAGAAAATAGGTTTTTCAGTAAGTAAGTAGGTACCTACGTAGTTTGCAGTAAGCAATATATAATAAAGGCAATTATATTATTATTAATAATATAATAATAGGCAATTTGTCGAAATTTTGTTTTTATGCCTTTTTAACTTAATGGGGAACAATTTAAGAAATAGATAAATAAATAAA